>SKCR01045053.1:0-234483 GCA_019454045.1 Zanthoxylum bungeanum | reverse complement strand
GATGATATAAAAAATGACACAGTAAGACTATCTGCATGACAGTTAGTATAACTGTTTAACGGTTAATGTTTTTTTTATGTATATAGTATTCATCTTTCGTAAAGGATGATTCATTTGTTGAAAGAAAGATTAATATGAATGTCTAGTCAATCTTATGCATCATAGGATGATGGCGTAATGAATACTATATTATGTGAGATTAAACATATTAATTTAATCATAAATATTACGAGTTATTTGATATACCGTATACCATATGATGGGTCTGAAACATGTTCTTTGTGATCTTTGAGATATTAATAACGAGTTTCTTATTCATGGAGAATTTAGTCAGCAACCATAAGGTCAAATTAGTTTTTATTCTAATTATGACATTAGATGGTCTATGTCGTATAAAGTCAGAAAAGATGTAATGGGTGTGTCACTTTTGATTCTAATGAACTAGTGGAATCAGTTACAACTTTTGAAGTGACTTATGAAATTACAAAATGACCTCATAGATTAGAAGTTTTATTATTAGTACAGTGCTTGCGATTATCTTAACGTATTTGGATTTGAATTCTAAATACATAGATAACTTAGTAGCTATAGAACAACACTGATATAGCGTCTGAGTAATGTTGATGTGGAATTTGGATTTTGAAATATATGAATGATGCTGGTTAAGGAAAACAATTGAGTTTGTTGGACAGACTTACTTGTTGTTGCCTACCTCTTGGGTGCTAGTGAGCTCTTAAGGGCTATGAGTATGCGATACACATTGAGAAGTGTATAGAATACCATGGATTAGCACTAGAGCAAGCGGGAGAAATTGTTAGGGTTGGTGCTCGGAGTGCCAATCCGGATCGTATTTATGTCTGATTCATAAATAAGAGCAATTATATTTTCCATAATATTACTAATTTAACCATAGCGCTCTTGTCTTTTATACACTTATTCAATTTGATTACGATTAGATCGAAATCGAATCTGGTTTAGTGATACGTGTACATTAGACAAAGACCCTAGGATTTATAAAATAGTACACAGTTACAACATAGTTTGTAATTGACATTGGGAAGCGCACTATTAGTTGTATATCCTTAAATAAAGTTCCTGGTTAAGATTTACTAACACGGGTCGGTTAGTAAAATACGCTGAGACCAGTACATATCGTATATCGTGACTTGATCCGATAGTTTATCCAGTGAATCTTGAGTCTCAGTAAACTCGTATAAACATGTAGGTGTTTATTTGATAAGACAATGAATGACTCACTGAAGGTTTCCTAATCGATGGTACACCAATGTCAATAGGAACCTTCTCGAGTTGAGCGAGCATAGTGGTCATTCGACTTGAGATACCACTGTGGATATATCAGCTATCCTCCACACTTTGATGGCAGTCACGTCAACGATCTAGTCATGATCAGACCTCTACCTGTTCATTGGGTGTAGACTGATGCTCATGATATTCTGTGCGTATCAAGATAGGATCCTTCAGTCTTGTGTACATGGCATAGGCATCCAACACGTGTTTACGATCTAGTAAATCCATGGCTGTGGTAAAATGTCAGAAATATTGGACAATTATGACCCATATCATCACTATTTGTACAGAACATGGTGTTGTTGTATAAATTAACTATGTGACAAAGGAAACTGCTCTTTTATCATTTGTAATTGGATTACTGGGATATATATAAATGATAAAAGGTCTTTATGATTAGTTACAGATTGAGATGATATGAGACAGTGTCAATCTATGAAGGTTTAATCATTAAATAATCCATAGTCGTAGTATTATCTGATTGGACATCGATGATGCGAAATAGACTAGTATTACACTTGTGCGCGTTGTGGGAGAAAAACGACATAGTTCTCATATATTTAAGTATTGGATACTTATGCAAGTGTGATAGGATGTTATATTTACCGATGGTACGGAAACAGCTTCGCTCTGGATGGACCCATCGGAATTCCATTTGTAGTATAACTATGTGTCTATGGAAGTTCGAATCAGGGTATGTGTATTTGGTCTTAACCTGAGACTTGCACCGCTAATACTTGCGACAATCAGTATACTTTGGTTTTGGTCATCCAGGACTTTAACAGGTTCTATGTACGCCTCTTCTAGGTATTTTGAGAATCGTAGTGTATTTGGTGTGATGCAAGATGGAAGTATCACTTCAGTTATAGTGGAGATGATGATCACGTAGGATACGGGACTAGTACTCTAATGTACTGCAATCATCGGGATAATATAACTAGGTCATGTTTATCTGATTATAGAGACTAGTTACCAGAGATCCGATATGTGCTTCGTACAGGGCAGACACAATTCCAGCCCCAGGCCTAGCATGTGACATCTGATACTGGATCGTAATACACAATACTATATATGCTACGCCTGATATAGATTATATATTCCTTTAAGAATATTTTTGGAGAATTGGATAGGCACGGTGCTTTGCTAGAAGCCAACCATGTCTTGTAAATCGGTAAAAATGTAGTACTAGGTACGTACGTTGACCAGATTTACTGCCAACATATCTGGGGATCTCATGGGTCGCTTCCCTAAGATTCACCGATGACGTATGACTCGCACATAATTAATCTTGGATTAATTAGTAGAGAGAGAAAATTAATCTAGGATTAATTACGGAGATATTTTATCTAGGATAAAATATTATTTAAAGAGAGAGAGCGATTAATTTGGAATTAATCGATAAAATAATATATTCGATATATTATTAAATGAAATTAGATTTCGAAGTGGAATTAAAATTAGATTTTAATTCGGGCAAACGAGTTAATTTAGAATTAATTCGCTAGCGACATGAATAGTAATTTTGCTAGGCATAATTATTTAATTAAATTTGATTTAATTACGTCGCAATGGAAAATTCGTTAATTCGAAATTAGCGAACCCGAGCCCAGGTGTGTTTGCGGGTCCACTCAGATTTTGAATTAAAATAGGGCCCACACTTGTCACATCAAGTCACATCACTAGTCAACTTTATCACTTTATTGTGATGGAAGTTGTGGATTGATGGTTGAGTGTGAAACACTCAAGTGTGATGGTTTGAATGAATAATACCATTTATTTAATTTTTGGTATATCATTTGACTTGTTTTTTGAAATCAAAACACATCACACATCACCCAACTCTCATCCTCTCTCTTCTCTCCCATTCGGCCAAGGGGCCAAAATTATCTCCAAAACCCTTCCAAGGCCGAGAGCAACAAGAAGGCTAAGGGAATTTTTGTGGTAAAAATTTCCAAGTGCTAGCACACCAAAGGAGTCTCACAAAGGTGATAGGGAAACCCATTCATGGGCATGAAATCCATTCACAAAGCTTGGAGCTTGAAGATTCAAAAAGGAGCACAAACAAAGGGCATGGCTGAGAGCTTCATCCATGGTGGAAGAAATTTTTGTTGTTCAACGCATCGCAAATTTGATCAAAGTGAGTATTTCCGCAACTTTACTTTGTAATATTCGCACATTTCATTCGCTTATTTAGATCTTGGCAAACCTAGAAAACCCAACAATGGTATCAGAGCCATGATTAAGCATGAAATTGGAAATTAGGGTCCTTAACTTTAATTTGGGTAAATTTGGTTTGAGAATGATTTGGTGAAATTGTTTGGTTGAGTATGCTTGAATGATGATAACATAGTGTTATGCATGATCAATTTGATGAAAAATTGAATTGGATAAATTTTCCCCAAAAACTAGGCTTGCCCGAAAGTTGTGTGTCCTAAATGTCATGGTGATTTTTATTTTTTGAATCATTGGATGAGTTTGAAAGACTTGGGAAATGTTGATTTATGATTTAATTGGATTAAAATCGAAATCGGACAAAAACCCCTAAAATGTCGTGACTTAGAAGCATGTAAATGAATTGATTTTTGATTCAATAATGTTGGACATGTGTTGATGATGATAAGCATAATTAATTGTGTAAATTGGTGTTTTGGAAATATTAATTTGACTAATTAATCATGGCTATACACTTTAAATTTATTTAATTTTGATAGTTCGAATTTTGTAATTAAATTAATTGGGCTTAATTTGAAATTG
This sequence comes from Zanthoxylum bungeanum, assembly GCA_019454045.1. Lineage (NCBI taxonomy): Eukaryota > Viridiplantae > Streptophyta > Magnoliopsida > Sapindales > Rutaceae > Zanthoxylum > Zanthoxylum bungeanum. Next base: position 230,421 of record SKCR01045053.1, on the reverse strand, counting down.
GGCTTGTAAAGTTGTATTTGGGCTTGATGGGCTTGGTTGGGCCAAGTTTGGTTTAGGTTGATTGGTTGGATCCAATTGGGCCCAAAACCATATCCATAAAGTCCAAATAGAACTAATGGACCTTTAAATTTTAATTGGGCCGAAATTGGTTTCTTGGCAAATAAGGGTGATTCCTTAATTGGGCTTTGGTATTTGGGTTTGACCCATATTGACGAAAGTCCATGCCTTAAGAAAATAATTGAAAGCCATTGGACTTTAATTAAATTGACATTGGATGTTAATTGGGCTTTGAGACCCATAATGATTAGATTTAGAATTTAAGTCACAAAGGCTCATCAATAAAGTGTAATTATTTAATTTGTAATTAAATATAGAATTAGTATTGAATGCAAATTAAATTGGATTTAATATTGTAGTTTGATATAATTCAAGAATTCGTACTTTGAGTACTTATTCTTAAAACGAGTTGGACTCGCGCAAATCAAATCGTTGTTTGAATATTGGATGATCATTAATTTCATATTAATTAATTGGATTAGATTGATTGAAACATGCTTTGTGTGAATACATGGATGTGATGTATGAATAATGTTTATCAGATGGATATTAGATGGGTGAGGGAAATTTTTGAAATTATTGTGATAAATTTAGAATTTATTGAATTGGACCTGCGTGTCCAGCCTATTACCTCTTGATTCTTTGTATTTCTCTTCTCACCTATTCCCTTCAATGTAAATAAGGTTTGTTTAGAAGTGTTATGTAATTGGGTAGAAGTAAGAATAGTGTTAGCGGGAGAGAGGAAATGAAGATATTTGTTCTAGGAACAAAATGTTTTAAATATCCATCCGCATATCATTATTAATTTATTTATCGCGCCTTATTATGCTTTTAGAATGCATGCTTAAGGGTGAATGATGAGACCTAATCTAAGATAATTAATTGGTTGCCAATTACGCGAAAAACCATCAATAAATATTAAGCCTTTTCCTTCCATTGAGTGATTCATTCTCAATATCCTAGATTGGCACTTGTTTGTTGGCCAAAGTCAAGACCTTTGTCCATCACGGATGTGTTTGAATCATGAAGGCTTTGTTCCATATCGTATGTCTTGTCCAAGTTATGATTTTTTGGCCAAAGTCAAGATCACTTCTTGTCCATCGATATCGATTACGAAGCTTTTCAAAGTCAATGAGTCACACTTAACTAGAATCATTAAGCTTGTTGTGCCAAAGCCAGTGCTTAGTTGATTTAGAGGAAAAAGGTTAGGAAAATATATTGGCATATATTAGATATATGTTTCTTACTTTGATGTCCACCTACTGGATCTATGAATTGGATGAGATCCAATTGATCTTAGAGATCTACCTAGTTAAATATCATACAGCTTGTTGGCCAAAGACAAGGTTTTGTGTTATTTAACGGGATCCTAGCCTGCTAGGAAACTAGGTTTCCCGAGTACTCAACAGAGAGTTAGAGGCTCGTCGGAAAAAAGTGGGAGGAAAGTATTAAATTTGCAATTTCGTTTAGATACTTGGCAAAACGCGCTCATTTCATTTTTCATTTTTATATATATATGTTGGACTAATATTTAATCGTTGTTTTATTTAAACAGTTGGACTGTATTCAAACTACTTCAATTTATAGTTGATTATATAATTGGATTTTAGTAATCAATATATTTGAATTTAACCAATCAAATTATAGTTGATTATATAGTTTAACTATAGTAATCATTATATAAAAATGTACCTGAAATCGTTGATTGGATAGTTAGACTATTGGAATCAAGATAAACTGAAAGATTAGTGTTTAAAACATAATCCTTGGTGAAAATGTCGTTAAACGGCTTTAACTTTCAGATTGGGAATAGTACCTCAGGATAGTCCTGAGACTCGAGAAGTTACTTTATTTGATAAAATCACATCTCGGGCCTAAGCCCGAAGTTGAGAAAATAGTAGAGCATGATCTTTAGAGGATTAATGTGATGATAACTTTAGTACTCAATCCGTTATGTTTGCCGCAAAGACTCCTTAATTTTTTGTCAGAACTAAGGATTAGATCCTTATAGTATGATATTGAAATTGAAGGATCTTCATAGATCTATATTTAGATCTTAGAAGCATTAATTGCAATTGTAAACACTTGGAGAGTTAATGGCTATGCTCAAGCAGACAAAGCCAAAGTTTGCAAAAAGACAAGAAGCGCAAGGCACATCTTAACTCAATATCCCACAAGGCCAAGGCTTGGCCGAAGGCTTCTTGATGTTAATAAAAGGGCAAATGAAAAATCATTTTAGTCTTCTAGGAAGATAAAGGACATATCCCAAGATATCTACCTACAACTGTGACAAATGGGGTCACTGGAAGCGTGACTACCGCATGGACAAGGCAGACATGAAGGAAATGAAGGCAAGGCAAGGCTTCGACTTCAAGTATGTTTTTCAAAAAAGGGTTCACTACTAGTTTCAAAATTGGATTTTTGATACTATATGTGATATATAATTATGTAGTGATGTCCAGAATCTGCTGATAAGAAGGATACTAACTCCAGTTGAGATCGCTCTGTGAGTCAGAAGCGGGATGAGAGTCGCTGTTTTAACCGTAGAAATCTTAATTTTGGAACTACCATTTGGGTATGTACTTAAATTAGGAAAGTGTTAAAATGTACCTAATTTGACTAGAAACATTATCTTTATATCTAAGTTTAACCTGTTGCGGGTATACCTTTTTATTCTAGAACACTAAAGTGTTTTATTTTATAAAGATGATATTGAGATAATCACATTAGATGTGAATAATAGTATTTATATTTTGAATATAAATGAATCCCAACATATAACATGACAAATAAATAGCTCAAACTGAATTAATCAGATGAGACTTATTTGTGGCATTATTGTCTGGGACACATTAAAAAGACTCATATATCCAAACTTTCGAAGAGTGGGTACTAGGACGGATTTGATTCAACTCAAATGATGTCTACGAATCTAGTTTATTAGGGAAAGTGCCTAAAACACCTTTTACTTGGTAAAAGTGTAAATGCCACCGATCTGTTAGCCCTCGTTCATAGTGACATAAGTGGGCCCATATCTAGCTAGGCTAGAGGTGGATATGAATATTTTGTAACCTTTACGGATGTGGCATCGCGTTACGGTTATGTGTTTCTTTTGAAACATAAATCGGAAACTTTTGAGTAATTGAAATAGTTTCGACACGAAGTATAAAAACATATCGTAAAGAGTATTAAAACATCACGATTAGACCGTGGTGGAAAATACTGAAGCAATAAGTTTCTTGACTACATGAAGAGTATAGTATTCTTTAATAATGGACTCTTCCCGTAACACATCAATCCTGATGGAGTGTCCGAACAGAGAAACCGAACTGAGTTGGACACAGCAAGGTTAATCATGAGTCGCTCTGAGCTACCATTTTCCTTCAAGGGATATGCATTGAACAGTGCAATACTTATTTTGAATAAGGTTCCATAAAAATCTGTTAGACAGAATTCATATTAGATATGAACGGGAAAGAATCGGGTTTTCACATTCCTGATGATTTGGGAATGCTGTGCATATGTTTGGATGATACCAAACTAAAACCCAAATCGGAAAGTGCCAATTGTAGGTTGTCCTAAGGAAACCAAAGTATAGTACTTATACATCTCACAAGAGAACAATGTAATTGTTGCTCACCATGCGGTTTTCCTAAGAGGAATACTGATATGCAGTAGTAAGTGGGAGGAAAGCAAAACTCGATGAAAATCGAAGTAATATTGTTCCTGGCACCGATTCCTTAATGGAACACAAACAGTTCATCAGGGATGAAATTGTACCAATAATCTTCGTATACATAAGAACCGTGTAGTCGGAGAGAGTCAGAAAACAACATGGGAGATATGGGTTTATGATCTCACCTCATAAATATGTCAATCTTATTGAGGAATACGAACTGACTACGTATGAGGAAGTGATACAAGGTATCGACTACCTATTTATGGAAAAGTGTCATAATGTCCGAAATGGATTCCATGTAAATCAGCCAAGTTTGGTACCAGTTGATGCACCAAAAGGAATTGTGCCTATTGATGAGTCTTCATGATGAAGACATACATGGATGGCAACAAAAAATGTACATAGCTAGGCTTGTACATAAAGGGTATCGTCATCAATATAGTGTTGGTTACAGTAAAATCTTTTAACTGTTGCCATGGTTGAATCCATTTGGATAATGCTTGCTAATGCTACATGTTTCATTTATGAAATATGGCAATGGAACGTCAAGATCATTTTCCTTAACGGAAACCTTTTGGAGGATGTTTATAAATAACCTAACGGTTTTATCGTGCTAAAACCAGGCAATTAAGGTCTGCAAGTTAAATCAGTCCATTTATGGATTGAAGCAAGCATTATGTTCTTGGAACTAATGTTTTGATGTAATCATAATGGTGTATAATTTAATTCAAAACAAACATGATTCTTGTGTATATAAGAAGGTTAGTGGGAGCACATTGATGATGATTGCCCTATATAATGATGATATATCATTTCTTGGAAATGACATTCCCATCAAAATCGGTGAAAACTTGGCTTTCATGAAGATTCTCCGTAAAATACTTGGGAGAGACAACCTTTATTATAGGAATAAAGATCTACTGGGATAGATCTAAAATGTTGTTGGCACTCTCCGAGTACTCGTACATTGAAAGATATGTACGTGACCTGGTGTCTCATATGCTTTGAGCATATGGAGTAACAATCAGGCCAATCCAAATGAAAGTCACTGGATTGATTTTAATGACATCCTTAAGTATCTTAGACGAACTAAGGATGCTGTCTTAAACTATGGAGAAGGAGAACTTGAAGTGACTGGGTTCACTACAGTAAGTTTCCATACCGATAAAATGATTGTATGTCGTAATAAGGGTACTGTATAGTTTCAATAACGGAACAGTGAGCTGGAAATCTTCTAAGCAAGATACTGTGGCTTAATAAACAACAAAAGTGGAACTTTGCTGCAACTGTCGCAGTAAAAGAAGCATTTTGGATCTAAATAATTCTAATTAGATTAGAAATAGTTCTATAAGAAGCTGAGCTAGTCTACATCACAGGCTAAGAATTATGGTCTCATAAATGATCCGATATGTACTTTAACTATTTTCATCTAATTCATCGGATCATACATCGTGGCGATGTGATGATCGAATAAATCGTATCACATGATAACATTTGAAATCAGCTGACGAAAGCTTTTTTCTCAGTAGAAGTTTGAGCGACCAATACATAGTTCAGGTGTAAGACACCTGAGTGATTGGCTATAGGCCAAGTGGGAGATTGTTGGACAATTATGACCTATAGCATAACTATTTGTACAGAACATGATGTTGTTGTACAAATTAACTATGTGATAAAAGAAACTGATGTTTTATCATTTGTAATTGGATTACCGGGATATATTTAAATGATAAAAGGTCATTATGATTAGTTCCGGATAGAGATGATATTAGATAGTATCAATCCGTGAAGGTTTACTCATTAAATAATCCCTAGTCGTAGTATTATCGAGATTGGACATCGATGATGCAGAATAGACTAGTACTACACTTGTGCTCGTTGTGGGAGCATAACGGTATAGTTCTTATATATTTAAGTATTGGATACTTATGCAAGTGTGATAGGAGGTTTTGTTTACCGATGGTACGGAAACAGCTTCGCTCTGGATAGTGTTGGACAATTATGACCCATAGCGTCACTATTTATACAGATCACAGTGTTGTTGTACAAATTAACTATGTAATAAAGGAGATTGCACTCTTATCATTTGTGATTAGATAACCAAGATGTATAAATGATGAGAGGTCCTTATGATTTGTTCCTTGATTGAGAATGATATGAGAGAGTATCAATCAACGAAGGATAAATCATTAAAAATCCCTAGTCAGCGTATTATCGAGATTGGATATCGATAAATACGTAAGAGACTAGTATCGTACTTGTGCGCGTTGTGAGGGCACAACGGCGTAGTTCTCATATACTTAAGTATTAGATACTTATGCAAGTGCGGTAGGAGGTTGTGTTTCACCGACGGTACGGGAAACAGCTTCGCTCTGGATAGACCCCTTCGGAATCCCATTGGTAGTTTGACTATGTGTCTATGGGAGTCCGACATCAGGGTAGGTGTATTTAGTCTTAACCTGAGACTTGCACCGCTAATGCTTACGACAATCAATATACTTTGGTTGAGGTCGTCTAGGGCTTTAACCGGTTCTGTGTACGCCGATACTAGGTATATTGAGAATCGTAGAGTATTGGGTGTGATGTCAAGACGGAAGTATAACTCCAGTCATAGTGGAGATGATGTCACGTAGGATACGGTATTAATACTCTTAAGTGTTGGCTGCCATCGGGATATTATGACTAGGTCATGTATATCCGATTATTGAGACTAGTTACCAGACATCCGACATGTGCTTCGTACGGGGCAGACACAACTCCAGCCCCAGGCCTAGCACGTGACAGTCCGTACTAGATCAAAATACGCAATACACGTATACTACGCCTGATATAGATCGCTTATTCCTGTAAGCATGTTTCTGGAAAATTGGGTAGGCATGGCGCTTTGCTAGAAGCCAACCTTGTCTTGTGAATCGGTGTAAACATAGTACGAGGTATTACGTGTTCGGATAGTCCGTCGACCCGATTTACTGCCAACATATCCGGAGATCTCATGGGTCGCTCCCCGAAGATTCACCGATGAAGTATGACTCGCACTTTAATTAACTGGGATTAATTCGATGAGAGAGAAAATTAATCTGGGATTAATTTCGGAGATATTTTATCTAGGATAAAATATCAATTAAAGAGAGAGGGATTAATTTGGAATTAATCGGTAAATTAATATATTTGATATATTAAACGAAATTGGATTCGACGCGGAATTGAAATTGGATTTTAATTCGGGCGAACGAATTGATTTGGAATTAATTCGTTAGCGATGTGAATAGTGAATTCGCTAGGCGTAATCATTTAATTACGACGCAACGGATAAATCGTTAATTTGGAATTAACAACCCGAGAGCCGAGTGTGATTGCGAGTACATTCGTATTTCGAATTCGAGTGCGGCACGCAAGTCACATCAAGCGTCAAATCATTTGTCACATCAAGCGTCAAATCAAACATCACTTTGAGTGATATGACATTTGAGTGATTGATTGACTGAAAGACATATCACTTTAATAAAGTGATGTGATTGATGTGAGGTGATTGACAAGCATTTAATGCTTGCCTTTTTGGAAATTAAAAGTTTTAAATGGTTTAATAATTTGGAAATTATAAAACCCTTTTTACAATTTTTCATTTCCCACTAATTCTCTCTCTTTCATTTTCGGTATTGGCTTTTGGAGCCAAAACCGATCTACATCTCTCTCACGGTCAAAAGGACCGAATCATCTCCTATCTTCCTTTGGTTTTGACCGAACGAAAATTTGAGAAGGATTGGATTTTGTTGCAAGATCTATGTGCTAGCACACTCATGGAGGCATATCAAGGTGTTAGGGTAGTGAGTTTATGAGCTTGGAAGCGTGAAGCTTAGAGCTTCTTCAATGGTGTCTCTCATGGCCGAACCTTGAAGAAGCGAACCAGTCACCACCGTGCAGTCCCTATCACGAGCAGCCCACTGCCGAGCAAGGGAGAGCAGTGCGTTTTTCATCTTCGTTGCATCTCTACCGATCCAAGTGAGTTTTTTCCGCACCTCATTTGGTTGTATTCAACTCGTTTTTATGCATTACAAATGATCCTTGGGACATGTTATAAACTCAACATTGGTATCTAGAGCCATTGTGCATAAAACGAAACTAGGGTTCTTAGCTCAAATTTGGGGCTTTTTGATTTAAGCATGATTTTGGCAAATTGTTTGTATAAGTATGCTTGTATAAGGATAACTTAGAGTTATATGTAATCAATTTGTTGAAAAATTAATTTGATTAATTTTCCCCAATTTGTTCATTATGGCCGAATTTGGTTAGCTCCCTAATGGCTTGGATTTTTGATTTTTTGGTCATTGGATGACTTGGAAATCATTAGGGGATGTTGATTTTATGTTTGATTGGGTTCAATTGGATTGAATTTGATTTGGGCATAATTTCCCTCTTTGGCCGAGACACTTGAAGCATGAAATTGAATTTGATTTTGATCAAATTATGTTGGACATGATTCATTGATGATAAGCATTATTAATTGGACAAATTTGATGTTTTGGAAACTTTGATTTGGGTAATTAATAATGTTATGCACTTTAGGTTAATTGAATTGTAAAATTGGATTTTTATAATTTAATTATTGGGCTTGTTTTTTGGAAATTGGGCCTTATAAGTTGTAATTGGGATTTTGGGCTTTGCTGTACAAAGTTGGGTTTAGGCAAAATTGGTTGGATCCAATTAGGCCCAAAACCGCATCCATAAAGTCCAATTATGACTTAATGAACCTTTAAAGTTTAATTGGGCCTAATGGGCCAAGATTGATTTATGGGCTTATGGGGTAAATCCCGGATTGGATTTTGGTTATTCGGTTTGACCCGAGTTGACCAAAAGTCCACGCCTTAAGAAATCAATTAAAAGCCCATTAGACTTTAATTGAATTGACGTTGGACGTTAATCAGTCTTTGAGACGCGTTACGATTAAATTTGGAATTTAAGTAGTAAAAGGTTTATTATTAAAGTGTAATATTTAATTTGGAATTAAATAACGAATTAGAATTGAATGCATATTAAATTGGATTTAATGACGTAGTTTAATTTAATTCGAGAATCTGTACTTTGAGTACTTATTCGCAAAACGAGTTTGACTCGAGCAAAATCAAATCATTGTTTGAACATTGGATGATCACTAATTACGAGATTAATTAATTGGATTAGATTGATTGATAACATTCTTGTATGAATACATGGTTGCGATGCATGAATAATGTATATCGGATGGATATTAGTCGGGTGGGGCAATTTTGGAAATTGTGTATAAATTTGATTTATTAATTGGACCTGCGAGTCGAGCCTTATCTCCTATTTCTTTCTATTCTCTTCTCCACCTATTCCCCTCAATGTAAATGAGATTTCTTTAAAGTGTGTGTAACGGGTAGAAGTAATACAAGTGCTTGCTGGAGAGAGAAAGGGAGAGATTTGATCTAGGATCAATGTATTAAGTATCCATCCGCATATCATTATTATTTATTTTCATATGCGCTTTATTATGTATTTAGAATGCATTTTTAAGGGTGTATGATGATGAGACCTTAACAAAGATAATAAATTGGTAGCCAATTTGCACGCGAAAAACCCTCGTCAAATATCATGCTTTTTTCCTTCCTTCCATTGAGTGATTCTTACTCAAGATCCGAGATTGGCATTGGGTTGTTGGCCACAGTCAAGCCCTTTGTCCGTTGAAGATGTGTTTGAATAACGAGAGTTTTGTTCAATATCGGTATCTTGTCCAAGTTGTGGTTTGTTGGCCAAAGTCAAGACCACTTCTTGTCACTTGACATTGATTACGAAGCTTTCCATGGTCAATGGGTCGCGCTTGACTGGGATCATTAGGTTTGTTGTGCCAAAGCCAAGGCCTAGTTGATTCAAAGGAAAAAGGTTAGGGTACATATTGGATATATAGGCATATATACGATATATGTTTCGGACTTGGATGTCCACCTACCGGACCTAGGAATTGGATTGGATCCAATTGATCTTAGAGATCTACCTAGTTAATTATCATACAATTTGTTGGCCAAAGTCAAGATTGTGTGACATTTAACGGGATCCTAGCCCACTAGGAACATGGTTTCCCGAGTACTCGACAGAGGGTTAGAGGCTCGCCGAAAAATAGTGGGAGGCAAGAATTGAATTTGCAATATTCGTTCAATTACTCGCCATACGCGTTCAAACAAATATCACTCGTCAAATAATTAAAAGTATTGGTTGGACTAATATTTAATGTTTTAATTAATATAGTTAGACTATATTCAAATAAATTCAATAAATAGTTGATTTTATAATTGGATTATAGTAATCAATATAATTGAATTAATATTATAGTTGATTGAATAATTGGATTATTATAATCATTATAATAAATAATACCTGAAATAATTGATTAAATAGTTGGACTATTAAAATCAAGAAACATTGAAAGATTGGACGTTTAAATATAATCTCGGATTACAATATTTAAATGGTTTAAATTTTCAAATTGGGAATGAAATTTCAGGATGGTCCTGGAAATAAATAATAAGTTACTTTATTTGATAAAATAACATATTATGCCTAAACCCGTATTGAGCAAGTTAGTGAAAATAATCTTTGGAAGTATTATGTGATGATGACTTATAGTGCTTAATTCACATACTTGTAATAAATCTATGTTTAGATTTAAGAAGTATTAAATTTGCAATTAATAATTCTTAGAGAATTAATGACTAGTCTCAAGGAGACGAAGTCAAACTTTGCAATTAGATAAGTAACGCAAGGCGCACTTTACGTCAATACTCTAGAAATCCAAGGCTTGGCCAAAGACTTCTGAAATATTGAGAAGGGTAAAGGCAATATAGTTATTATCTTCTGGGAAGATAAAGGACATATCCCGAAGTGGCTGTCATTTGGATATGGCAGACACGAAGGAATAAAGAAAGGGCAAGGCTCTGACTTTAAGAATGTTTGTCAATATTATGTCCATTACTAGTATTAAAATTGGATTTTAAAATGCTTAGTATGGAACATAAAATATATGTATTGATTTCAAGCTGAGGTTAATCTGCGAATCGGAAACGGGACGAAATTCGCTGTTTCGACCATAGATACCTAAGTTTAGGAACTACCTTCGGGTGTGTACCTATATTAGGAAACTGTTATAATGTAACTAGTTTGACTAGAAACATTATCTCTATATCAGTGTTCAATCCATTATGAATAAACCTTTATATTCTAGAACACTAAAGTGTTTTATTATATAAAGATGATATTGAGATAAACACATTAGATGTGAATAACAGTATTTATATTTTGAATATAAATAAAATCTCGAACATATAATATGACAAACTAATAGCTCATACTGATCTGATCAGATGAAACTAATTGTGGCATTGTAGTCTGGGACACAATTAAACAAGAGTCGTATATCCACACTTTTGAAGAGTGGCTACTAGGACTGATTTGAATGATCAAATAATGTCTACGAATCTATTTTATTAGGTAAGGTACCTAAAACACTATTTACTTGGTAAAAGTGCAAGTGCCACCGATCTGATAGCCCTATTCATAGTGAAGTAAGTGGGCCCATATCCAGCTAGGCTAGATGTGGATATGAATGTTTCGTGACCTTAACGTATGTGGCATCACGTTATGGTTATGTGTTTCTTTTAAAGAACACAAATCGGAAACTTTAGAGTTTCGACACGAAATAGACAAACAGATCGGTAAAAGTATTAAAGTCACTGTAAGACCGTAAATGGAAAATACTTAAGCAATAAGTTTCAAATATACTTGAAAGGGTATGGTATTCTTTCAAATGAGGACTCCTCCTGGAACACGTCAGTTTGACAGTGTGTCCGTACGGAGAAACCGAATTTTGTTGGACATGATAAGGTTAATCATGAGTCGCTCTGAGCTACCTTTTCCTTCAAAGATAAGCATAAACAGTGCAAAACTTATTTAGAATAAGGTTCCATTAAAATCTGTTAGACAGATTTCATAATTAGATATGAACGGGAAAGAAACTGGGTTTCACACTCCTGTAGATTGGGGTATGCTAGGCTTACGTTTGGATGATACCAAACAAGAACCCAATCGGATAAGTGCCAAATATAGGTTATCCTAGGGAAAACCATAAGTATAGTACTAATACATCTCACTTGAGAACAATTGTAATTGTTGCTCGCCATGCGGTCTTCCTTAGAGGATTACCGATATGCAGTGGTCAGTGGGAGGACGGTATAACTTGATGAAAATCTGAATAATACTATGTCAGGCACGAAGTCCTTAATGGAACACAAAGTTCATCAAAGATGAAAACTATACCGTTAATCTTCGTAACACAAGAAATTACATAGATCGGAGAGAATCCGAAAACACACCTGGGTATGGGTTTCTGATCTCACCTCATAAAGATGTCGATCTTGTTGAGGTATACCAACCGACTACGTATAAGGGGTGATTAAGGTATCGACTTCGTTATGGCAAAGTGCCATGAGTCCAAAATGGATTCATGTATAACAACTATGTTTGGACACTAGTTAATGTACCATAAGGCATTGTGCCTATAGGTACTCTGTATAAGTTTTCAAGGAAGACATACATGTAAGGCAACATACCAACGTACACAGCTAGGCTTGTAGCGGAAGGTATCGTTATCAACATTGTGTGGATTACGGTTCAACAACCTTTCACACCTGTTGCCCGGCAAATCCATTTGGATAATGCTTGCGGAAGATGCACGTTTCATTTATGAAATGTGTCAGTTAAAGATCAAAATCGCTTTCCTTAAATGGAAACCTTTTAGAGGATGTTTAAACATCCTGACGATTTTGTCGTACTAAACCAGTAAACAAGGTTTGCGGTTTATTCGATCCATGTTTGGATTGAAGCAAGCATTAGGTTCTAGGAATTACGTTTTGAGGTAATCATAATGGTGTATGATTTTTAATTCAAAACGAAAATGATTCTTGTGTATATAAAGAGTTTAGTGGGAGCGCACTGACAAGATTGTCCTTTAATAAAATAATGAAACATATTCATTTCTGGAAATGAACTTCCCATATAAAACAATCGGCGAAAGCTTGGCTTTCGAGAAAAATCCTCTCGTAGAATTCCTTGGGAGTGACAACCTTATTCTAGGAATAAGATCTACTGGGATAGATTAAGTTGTTAAAACTCTGGGAAAACTTGCACATTGAAAGATGTACATGACCTGGTGTCTCATACGCTTTGAGCATATGGATTCACAATCAGGCAGCCATCAATGATGTCACTGGATGATTTAAGAACATCCATTAGAATCTTAGAGATCTAAGGATGCTGTCTTAATGTGGAGAAGGAGACCTTGAAGTGACTGGGATCACTACTACTTCTGCAAGTTTCCAAACCGATAACACGACTGAAAGTCGCAAACCGGTACTATACAGTTTGAATAACGTACAGTGAGCTGGAAATCTTCCCGCAAGATACTGTTACCGAATAAACAACAAATACAGGTTAATTGCAGCAGCTGAGGCCAGCAATAGAAGTCATTTGGGTCGATACATATCTAATTAGATTAGATATAGTTCTGTTAGCAGCTGAGCCAGGCATCAGCACAGGCTAAAGAATTAATGGTCTCATCAACGATCCAGATACATACTAACATATTCATCTGATTCGTTCGGATCATACATCATGGCGATGTGATGATCGAATAAATCGCATCAAGATGATAATCATGCAAATCCGCTGACGAAAGCTTTTCTCTCAACAGTTTGAGCCAACCGTACATAGTTCGGGTGTCAGACACTCGAGTGACTGGCTATAGGCCAAGTGGGAGATTGTTGGACAATTATGACCCATAGCGTCACTATTTGTACAAATCACGGTGTTTGTTGTACACAAATTTACTATGTAATAAAGGAGATTGCACTCTTATCATTTGTGATTAGATCACCAAGATGTATAAATGATGAGAGGTCCTTATGATTTGTTCCTTGATTGAGAATGATATGAGACAGTATCAATCAACGAAGGATAAACCCATTAAATATCCCTAGTCAGAGTATTATCGAGATTGGACATCGATAAATACGTAAAAGACTAGTATCGTACTTGTGCGCGTTGTGAGGGCACAATGGCGTAGTTCTCATATACTTAAGTATTGGATACTTATGCAAGTGCGGTAGGAGGTTGTGTTTCACCGACGGTATGGGAAACAGCTTCGCTCTGTATATACCCCTTCGGAATCCCATTGGTAGTTTGACTATGTGTCTATGTGAGTCCGACATCAGGGTAGGTGTATTTAGTCTTAACCTGAGACTTGCACCGCTAATGCTTACGACAATCAATATACTTTGGTTGAGGTCGTCTAGGGCTTTAAACCGGTTCTGTGTACGCCGATACTAGGTATATTGAGAATCGTAGAGTATTGGGTGTGATGTCAAGAAGAATATATCACTCCAGTCATAGTGGAGATGATGTCACGTAGGATACGGTATTAGTACTCTTAAGTGTTGCGCGGCCATCGGGATATTATGACTAGGTCATGTATATCCGATTATATAGACTAGTTTACCAGACATCCGACATGGGCTTCGTACGGGGCAGGACACAACTCCAGCCCCAGGCCTAGCACGTGACAGTCCGATACTGGATCAAAATATGCAATACCAAGTATATACGCCTGATATAGATCGCTTATTCATGTAAGCATGTTTCTGGAAAATTGGGTAGGCATGGCACTTTGCTAGATGCCAACCTTGTCTTGTGAATCGGGTGTAAACATAGTACGAAGGTACTTACGTGTTCGGATAGTCCGTCGACCCGATTTACTGCCAACATATCCGGAGATCTCATGGGTCGCTCCTCGATGATTCACCGATGAGTATGACTCGCACTTTAATTAATCTGGGATTAATTCGATGAGAGAGAAAATTAATCTGGGATTAATTTCGGAGATATTTTATCTAGGATAAAATATCAATTAAAGAGAGAGCGATTAATTTGGAATTAATCGGTAAATTAATATATTTGATATATTAAACGAAATTGGATTTCGATGCGGAATTTAAATTGGATTTTAATTCGGGCGAACGAATTGATTTGGAATTAATTCGTTAGTGATGTGAATAGTGAATTCGCTAGGCGTAATCATTTAATTACGACGCAAACGGATAAATCGTTAATTTGGAATTAACGAACCCGAGCCCGAGTGGATTGCGAGCACATTCGTATTTCGAATTCGAGTTGTGCATGCAAGTCACATCAAGCGTCAAATCATTCGTCACATCAAGCGTCAAATCAAACATCACTCACTTTGAGTGATATGACATTTGAGTGATTGATTGATTGAAAGACATATCACTTTAATAAAGTGATGTGATTTGATGTGAGGGTGATGACAAGCATTTAATGCTTGCCTTTTTGGAAATAAAAGTTGTAAATGGTTTAATAATTTGGAAATTATAAAACCCTTTTTTACAATTTTTCATTTCCCACTAATCTCTCTCTTTCATTTTCGGTATTGGCTTTTGGGAGCCAAAACCCATCTTCATCTCTTTCCACGGTCAAAAGGACCGAATCATCTCCTATCTTACTTTGGTTTTGACCGAATGAAAATTTGAGAAGGATTGGATTTTGTTGCAAGATCTATGTGCTAGCACACTCATGGAGGCATATCAAGGTGTTATGGTATTGAGTTTGTGAGCTTGGAAGCTTAAGCTTAGAGCTTCTTCAATGGTGTCTCTCATGGCCGAACCTTGAAGAAGCCGAACCAGTCACCACCGTGCAGCCCCTATCATGCGCAGCCCACTGCCGAGCAAGGGAGAGCAGTACGTTTTTCATCTTTGTTGCATCTCTACCGATCCATGTGAGTTTTTTCCGCACCTCATTTGGTTGTATTCAACTCGTTTTTATGCATTACAAATGATCATTGGGACATGTTATAAACTCAACAGATAGACCCCTCGGAATTCCATTGGTAGTATAACTATGTGTCTATGGAAGTCCGAATCAGGGTAGGTGTATTTGGTCTTAACTTGAGACTTACACCGCTAATACTTGCGACAATCAATATACTTTTGTTTTGGTCGTCCAGGGTTTTAACAGGTTCTGCGTACGCCTCTTCTGGGTATATTGAGAATCGTAATATATTTGGTGTGATGTCAAGATGAAATTATCACTTCAGTTATAGTGGAGATGATGATCACGTAGGAAACAGAACTAGTACTCTAATGTACTACAGTCATCGGGATAATATGACTAGGTCATGTTATCAGATTATAGAGACTAGTTACCAAAGATCCGATATGTGCTTCATACTGGGCAGACATAATTCCAACCCTAGGCCTGGCATATGACATCCGATCCTGGATCGTAATACGCAATAGTATATATTACTACGCCTGATATAGATTATATATTCCTTTAAGAATATATCTGGAGAATTGGGTAGGCACGTTGCTTTGCTAGAAGCCAACCATGTCTTGTAAATCGGTAAAAACGTAGTACTAGGTACGTATGTGTTCGAATAGTCTGACGATCGGATTTACTGCCAACATATCTGGGGATCTCATGGGTCGCTTCCCTAAGATTTACCTATGACGTATGGCTCGCACATAATTAATATGTGATTAATTAGTAGAGAGAGAAAATTAATCTAGGATTAATTACGGAGATATTTTATCGGGGATAAAATATTATTTAAAGAGAGAGCATGATTAATTTGGAATTAATCGATAAAATAATATATTCGATATATTATTAAACGAAATCAGATTTCGACCCGAAATAAAATTAGATTTTAATTCGGGCAAACGAGTTAATTTAAAATTAATTCGCTAGCGACGTGAATAGTAATTTTGCTAGGCATAATTATTTAATTAAATTTGATTTAATTACGTCGCAATGGAAAATTCGTTAATTCGGAATTAGCAAACCCGAGCCCAGGTGTGTTTGCGGGTTCACTCGGATTTTGAATTAAAATAGGGCCCACACTTGTCACATCACTAGTCAACTTTATCACTTTAATGTGATGGAAGTTGTTGATTGATGGTTGAGTGTGAAACACTCAAGTGTGATGGTTTGAATGACTAATACCATTTATTTATTTTTGGTATATCATTTGACTTGGTTTTTGAAATCGAAACACATCACACATCACACAACTCTCATCCTCTCTCTTCTCTCCCATTCTGCCAAGGGGCCAAAATTCTCTCCAAAATCCTTCCAAGGCCGAGAGCAACAAGAAGGCTAAGGGAAATTTTGTGGCAAAAATTTCCAAGTGCTAGCACACCAAAGGAGTCTCACAAAGGTGATAGGGAAACCCATTCATGAGCATGGACTACATTCACAAAGCTTGGAGCTTGAAGATTCAACAAGGAGCACAAATAAAGGGCATGGCCAAGAGCTTCATCCATGGTGGAAGGAATTTTTATTGTTCAACGCATCGCAAATCCGATTAAAGTGAGTATTTTCGCAACTTTACTTTGTAGTATTCGCACATTTCATTCGCTTAATTAGATCTTGGTAAACCTAGAAAACCCAACAGAAAACCAGTTCCGAATGTGATTTAGAGATCGTAAATTGAAAGTCGACTGTATTATACTGACCATATTTGACGTTCTGATCTATATCCATAGTATAATATGAATGACCCGTGACAGAGGGATTATACGTATGCAATGATCTCGACTTGCACAGTTTAAAGAGATTATCTGTGATCATCTTAATCCAAGAGTGAGTGGATTATGGACATGAAATTGGATTTTGTGACGTATAAACCTAAACTTAGGGAGTCCCGCTGTAGGACACAGAAATCGGTGATGTTGTTCCAGGCTCGCGGCCTAGTTGGGAGTACGGAGTAGCCCAATGGGGACTAAACCGGAGAATAATGGAGTCGCCACCTAGGTGAACTAGGAAATGATTTAAGGCCGCACTCACCCCTCGCAAGGGAAGACCTCAAACCGTTGGGTTCGGAATAGTCCCTTACTTATGCCACTTGTAATGAAAGGATTTGTGCAATAATCTAACCAAGTCTACGCAACATACATACACGAAATTAACCTATATCTAAGTTTGCATAAGACCTATATCTAAGTTTGCATGCATAAATGTAAGTCGAAATTACGGCTAGCACATAAACTAATGAATACATCAAATTAATGGATGCGGAAACATAAATAAATAATAATTGTCTAAGAATAAAAAATAAAGAGAGATAATCAAATTCCTAACATGAAAAAATAAATAAATCATTCATGAAGATAACATACGATTCCTAATAAACCATGGATAAACACATGTTTAGATGAAACGAAATATGTGTGTTTCTCAAGCAGTATGTGAAATTGTATCTCAGGTACAGACCGCACTACCGTTCATTTGGATTCAGCTACAGAATTTACGTCTGGTTTTCCATCCGATATACAACGAGAGATAACATAAAATCATTCATCCAAACCAATAATATGCATGCGAAGAAATAATAATAAAAAGTAAAAAAAGGAACGAGAATAAATAAAGGGGAGCCCTCAGGTCTAACCTCTTAAGTCGCCTCTTTGAAGTATGTTACGTGGTTGTCGGAAGGGATAATGCTCCGCAACTCCTATGGTTCATCGGTTCAATGTCTTTCTTTGTCCCTTCATGTTTTGGGCTGCTGTTTTCTTTATTTTTGCGTTGTCTTTGGCTATGGTTTTTGCGATAATTTGGACTGTTTTCGAGGTAGTTTTTTACGGATATTTGGGTAATTTTTCTAGGTGGTTTTTGGGGTTATTTGGGCAGTTTCTCTGGGTAGTTTTTCTCACTATTTTTTGGACTTTTGGCTCATTGTTTTTGTTGTCGGTTTGGTGAGCAGTTTACGTTTTGCATCCAGAGTGTGTGGCGATAAATGAGGGCTGTGTTATTGTTTGTGGCGTTAGATGAGGCTGTGTACTTTTTAGGTTTGTAAGGGTTGTTTTGTGTTGAAGTGAAATAGCCGAGGGACATGTGGATGTGTGTTTTAATACGTAAGATGTGTACGTTTCAGTGGGGGGAAGAGACATCAGTGGGCTGCTAGGGTTTACTGAGAGTTGAAGGTTTGTGGATTAAGTGTGTTGTGTGCGTTTTATACATGTGATGGTGCTGAACGTGAGGGGTTAGTGAGTGGCATGTGAGGCTACTTTGTTGCATCAAGGGTTTCTTTTGGTCGGCTGGCTATGTTAGTCAGTGCTTGTTTGCTTGTGAGTCAGTGTGGGGTCTGATGGCAATTCATGGTTTATTGTATGGGCTGTGTGTCTTCACATTAAAGGCTGTTTGAGGAAGATCAAGTGCATGGGTGGAGAGGGTTTATTTTTTTTGTTGCTGCCGAGTCTTAGGTGGAATGTGGAGAGTGGGACATATGGCTTTAGGGTTTATAGAGAGAGCCGGGTGAGAGAGATATATGTGAGAGTGAGGAGTGAGAGCCCTAGCGAGAGGATTAGGTTTTTTGATCTTTATACGTGAGTTGTTTTAGATTTTTTTTAGAGAGAGATAGGGCGTCCGAGAGAGGGGAAGGTTTATTGTTTCTTATTTGGGTGGAATTACGTGAGTGATCTCTAAAGAAGGGTGGCCGAGAGGGTTGTTCTTTTTTATAGAGAGAGATAGAATAGAGAGGGATGTCGATTAAGGTTTCCTTGTGTAGGGGTTTTTAAGAAGGAAATGAATCAAGTAGTAAAGGGATACACTAAGTTATTAAGGGAACTCAATCATGTAATTTTGGGTGGGGATATCTTTTATTTAGTGCGTTATAAGGAAAAGATCCATTCAATTAGGTAGGGGATTTATTTTAGTTTAGGAAAGGGATTTATGAGGTTTGATTTGATTTCTTTAATTTGGGCATGCGATTTGATTTGATTTGATTTATTTAATTTGGGATGGTGATTTCTTTGGATTTTAACATATGTTTAGTATGTGGATATTTTTGGAGGGATGGGCTTGTGGTTGGTTCCTTGGTGGGCTTGGGCGTGTGGTTGGTGGTGTTTGGCTTGGTATGGGTTGCGAGGATTTTGGGCCGAGGATAAGTTTTAAAACAGGGATCCAACGAGCATACCTAAGGCTAAGCAAACGAATTAAATCCAACAAGGTATTGATTTTGAAACTTTCCCTTCTGACGTCCATTTTCCACGACTTCTGCAACTTAAAGCGTAGTGCCTTCATATGAGGCTCGTCATCGACACTTATGTAAAAATGGAATTCCTACATTCGCCCCTAGTTTAATGGGACTTGTGCAGTGGTTGACAATGATAATCCTATCAAAGTTATGTATGAATTTTTACTTACCTAGTTCGCTAGCAACTGCTTGACTTGCCTGTTGCTTCGAACTGAGTTAATCTGGTGGTGAGGTACTGCGACCCCCGAGGTTCATCCCTGTAAGATGCTACAATCTCTAGGAATCACTACCGAGCTGAAGTGATATGAGGTGGTTCATTTTTGAACCGTTACTAAATTGAGATTGTGGTTCATTTTCGAACTGTGCTCCATTTTCGAAGCTCCATTTCCGGCATGCTAAACCTCATTTTCGAGGCATCGCTGAGGTGATGGTGGTCCATTTCCGAACAGTGCTCCATTTTTGGAGTGCCATTCCCAGCATGTTAAACCTCATTTCCAAGACGTCGTTGATGTGATGGTGGTCCATTTCCAAATCGTGCTACATTTTCAGAGTGCCATTTTCGACATGTTAAACCTCATTTCCGAGGCACCGCTAATGTGATGGTGGTCCATTTATGAACCGTTACTGATGAGACGGTCCATTTCCGAACCTTTACTAATGTGATGGTCCATTTCCGAAACGTTACTGATGAGATGGTCCATTTCTGAACCGTTACTATTGAGATGGTCTATTTCCAAACCGTGATGAGATGGTCCATTTCTGAACCGTTACTAATTAGATGGTCCATTTCCAAACCGTGCTCCATTTCTGGAGTGTCATTTGTAGCATACTAAACCTCATTTCTGAGGCGCCGCTAATGTGATGGTGGTCCATTTCTTAATCGTTATTGATGAGATGGTCCATTTCCGAACCGTTACTAATGTGATGGTCTATTTCCGAATCGTTACTGATGAGATGGTCCATTTCCGAACCATTACTGTTGATGGTCCATTTCCGAACTGTTATTGATAAGATGGTCCATTTTCAAACCGTTACTAATTAGATGGTCCATTTTCAAACCGTTACTTGTGAGGTGGTCCATTTCCAAATCGTTACTGATGAGGTGGCCTATTTCCCAACCGTTATTGGTGAGGTGGTCCATTTCCGAGCCGTCACTGGTAAGGTGGTCCATTTCCGAACCGTTACATGTGAGGTGATCCATTTTTGAACCGTTATTGATGAGATGGTGGTCCATTTCCGAGCTGTTACTGGTGAGGTGGTCCATTTCCGAACCGTTATTTGTTCATCTTTGCCGCTCCATTTTCTTTTTCAATAAAAAACTTGCGAACACAAAATAAAAATTGCATGTATGCATTTATGCGATATGTATGCATTTATGCATGGAAGTATTTCATATTACGATAGGTTAGGCCTTCATTGTGCTCCTCGGTGCTTCTTGCCTACAAAAGTCTTTGATCGCCCCCTAGGTCAGCTTATAATTTGCTTCTGCCAGTTCTTTTCTGGTTGCTCAAGTTCTCGCTATATCCCTTATCCGCTGGGTGGTAGACTGATCGCCTCCAGATTTATCTTTCTACACTTTGTTGCTTGCACTCGGCCAAAGTAGATCATTTGATGCGGTGTCCCATACTGTAATATTATATTACTCTCTTTTATGAGATAGTCCTAATAGTTTTTCATATTTTTTCCCTCAAATGATGCCCAGTGTTCAAACTAAAGAGCCTTCAAAGTACTCGAGGCAACTCAAATTCGACCGTTTGAATAAATGATCTGAACCAGACTCAAAGTGTGTGTGTGCTAAGGTTCTTTTACAGCTTGATCCTTGGGTAAGCCAACTCAATGATTTTGTTTCAAAGAATGAGATCGACATGCTCTGAAATTACTCTTTTGTACTCAATGTGATATGATTTTCTTTTTCTTCTCTTTCGTCTCTTTTCTTTTCTTTGCTTTTTTCCATTTTTTTAACACACCTACCCTTTAAGGTAGCATTTCTACTCATGGTGGTCCTAATACTCGCCCATCGGTTATATGTGGTTTATATTTTCTTCTTGAGAGACTTTTCTTTGGTGGTTGAGAGTCTGGAGGAAAAAAGGTTTTCGGTAGGCCGGAGTTGATCATGTAGGTCGGTGGTGGAACGGAGTGGTAGTTAGGTAGAGGATTTCTGTGTATATTGGGATGTTCTTTTTCTAGGTCGGGTATTTTTTGGGAGTCAATGAGGTTATAGATCTCATGCCTAAGGCGGGTGCAGTTGTCAGTTTCGTGCCCTTTCCTCTGATGGAAGTGACAATATAGGCTTAGGTCGAGGTTGGGTGGCACAGGGTTTGGAAGTGGTTTAGGTTTTAAGGGTTCTAGGAGTCCTTGCATCTTCAGCTTTTCGAACACCTTTGAAAGAGGCTTACCAAGGTTGGAAAACCACCTGTTTTTTTTATGGCACAGTAGTAGAAGGCATGGTTCCTGATGGTCCTCCTATTCAGGGCATAATATTTCCTATTCTCATCTTCTTCCTCCTCAATGTCCATGACAGTCTCCCTCAACTGTCAAAAATCAATTATCATGGAGGTCATCCTCCTCGGCTTCCCATAGATTGAGGGCTTGGTGCCCTTGATGATTATCTTGATCTGGTCCTTCTCCGAAGGCCGAGTCTGCATCTTCAGAAGCTGGCTTCTCACGGATCCACATAATCTTTGAATCTCTCCCCTGGCTTCTGTTTGGTATTTTCGAAATCATGAAGCGATAAGTCGATCTCCAAATCCGTGAAATACTATTTCAAAAAGGCTTCTGCTAATGCCCTCCAATCATCATTGACCTTCCTCTCCAGACTGTGATACCATACCATAGGTGCCCCTTCAAGAGACATCTCGAACATCTTCTGAACCCGACGCTTCGACAGACCCACCAAACTTCTTACATAAACATACTGTCAGAGATGAACCCTCGGATCCTCGTTCCCATTGAACTTGGCCATGTCGAGCATCCTGAAGTGCGAAGGCAGCTGCTCTTCGAAAGTCCTCGCATCATAATCTAGCAAATCCTAATGTTTACCCTTCAGCTTGCGGGTAACTAACTCTACCTGATCCCTGAGCTTCTACAACTCTACCCGAGACCCGGCTATTCTTCCCGCGATATACTCAGCCACGTCATCATCAAAAACAGGGATATCATTACTTAACATGTTCGAAGGTTCTTTACGCCACACATTCTCACAGCCTCCCCCAGCATGGGGCACAGTCATATTACCCATAGCAGTGGTCAGAGCTTGCAACTACTTGGTAACCTTGGTGAGACTAGTTTCCAGCTAATCCATATGAGATCCCTCATTAACTGACTCGCTCATGTTGGCTGGTGGTCTTTTGATGAGTCTTCCCTCTTACCGAACCCAACGAGTATCTATGGTGTATTTTAAAACTTTTAGTCAGCATGCATGCGTGCGATGCATGAAATATATAAGCCCGTTAAGGTTTTCATACATGTTGGCCTATTATCATTTTAAAGCATTCAATCATGCTATTGCGAGGTGCAAACTTTTCCCAGTTGAAAAAGGCCCAATAGGTTTACACTTTTGCAATAACGTGGCTAAATGACTTCAAATGATATGGGGCCCAAACAGAAAGTGTCCCATCGGCATTTTAGAAGCTTTTGGCCCAATTTTCATAAGACACGAACTCGTCCCAGTTTAAATGGCCCAGCAAGTCCATACCTCATGACAAAAGGTCCAACTGAATCCAAATGATGATGGTCCCAAACACAAGCATAAAGGAATGGTTTCTATTGCTCCTCAACTAGGGCTCAAACCAACATAGATGTATTGATCATGCTCTGAAATTACTCCTCTGTACTCAATATGATATGATTTTCTTTTTATTTTCTTTCGTCTCTTTTCTTTTCTTTCTCCATCTTTTTTTTTCATTTTTCATTTTTCATTTTTCATTTTTCATTTTTCCTTTTTTTTCAACACACTTACCCTTTAAGGTAGTATTTCTCCTCATGTTGGTCTTAATACTCGCCCATGGGTAGTTTCACGCTTATCGGTTATAGATGGTTTATATTTTCTTCTTGAGAGACTTTTCTTTGGTTTCCAACCATACCACATATCGTAACACAAGTAAGTCAAGATGGACATCTAAGTGAATGGTCATTCATCGATCCGTAATCTCTTCAACTAGTCACCTTGCCGACTGCTCACGTTTTCACTGCTAAGATCTTATAATTAAGTGCTCGCGAGTCTAGTCAAGATCAACTACTCAAGATATCGGATGAGAGTACTTCTCGCACTTATCGTTTCTAACATTCTAACCTAGGGCAAACATTTTTATCATCGAACTAATGCCTAACTATTGAGAAAAAAACTCGAATAAGTAGGCAAAATCAATGTCTTTATTATTAAAAATGTAGGATTGCAATCAAATAAACTAGGGAAAACATCTTCATCGTTTAAAACATTATCTTCTACCTTGGCCTATGGTTCTTCACTGCTGATATCACATATCTCCATGCAAGAAGCTTGGTGGTTGAGAGTCTGGAGGACAAAGGTTTCGGGTAGGCCGGAGTTAATCAAGTAGGTGGGTGGTGAAACGGAATGGTAGTTGGGTAGAGGATTTCTGTGTGTATTGGGTTGTTCTTTTTCTGGGTCAGGTATTTTATGGGAGTCAATGAGGTTTTGGATCTCATGCCAAAGGCGGGTTCAGTTGTCAGTTTTGTGGCCTTTCCTCTGAATGAAGTGACAATATAGGCTTAGGTTGAGGTTGGGTGGAATAAGGTTAGGAAGTGGTTTAGGTTCTAAGGGTTCTAGGAGTCTTTGCATCTTTATCTTTTCGAACACTTTGAAAGAGGCTTACCAAGGTTGGAAAACCGCCTGTTTTGGATGGCAGTGACCTCAGCAATAACGGGCATGGTTTTTTATGGTCCTCCAACGGTCCTCCTATTTAAGGCATAAAATTTCCTATTCTCAGCTTCTTCCTCCTCAATATCCATGACAGTCTCCCTCAATTGTTGAAAATCAGTAATCATGGAGGTCACACTGCTCAACTTGCCATACATATAGGGTTTTGTTCCCTTGATGATCATCTTGATCTGGTCATTCTCCGAGGGCCGAGTCTACATCTTCATAAGCTGGCTTCTCCAACGACCGACATAATCCTTGAAGCTCTCCTCTGGCTTCTGTTTGGTATTCTCCAAGTAGCGACGTGACAAATCAATCTCCAAATCCGTGACATACTATTTCAGAAAGGCTTCTACTATTGCCCTCCAATCATCCTTGACCTTCCTCTCCATGCCGTGATACCATACCACGGGTGCCCCTTCAAGCGACATCATGAACAACTTCTGAACCTGACGCTTTGACAGACCCACCGAACTCGTTATAGAAACTTACTGTCAGAGATGAACACTCGGATCCCCGTTCCCATTAAACTTGGCCATATCAGGCATCCTGAACTGCGAAGGAAGATGCTCTTCGAAAGTCATCACATCATAGTCTAGAAAATCCTAATGTTTACCCTTCAGCTTACGGGTAACTGACTCTACCTGATCTCTGAGCTTCTGCAACTCTGCCTGAGACCCGGCTATTCTTCTCGTGGCATACTCAGATCAAAAATAGGGATATCATCACTCAACCTATTCAGAGGTTCTTTACGCCTCACATTCTCAGAGCCTCCCATAGCGTGGGGCACAACCATATTAGCCATAGCGGTGGTCAGAGCTTGCAATTGCTTGGTAATCTTGGTGAGACTAGTTTTCAGCTGATCCATAAGAGATCCCTCATTAACTGACTCGCTCATGTTGGCTAATGGTCTTTTGACGAGTCTTTCCTCTTACCTAACCTAACGAGTATCTATGGTGTCTTTTAAAACTTTTAGTCAGCATGTTTGTGTGCGATGCATGAAATATATAAGCTCGTTAAGGTTTTCATACATGTTGGCATATTTTCATTTTAAAACATTCAATCATGCTATTGCGAGGTGCAAACTTATCCCAGTTGAAAAAGGCCCAACAAGTTTACACTTTCGTGGTAACGTGGCTAAATGACTTTAAATGATACGGGGACCAAACACAAAGTGGCCCATCGCTATTTTAAAAGCTTTTGGCTCAATTTTCATAAGACACGAACTCGTACTAGTTTAAATTGCCCAACAAGTCCATACCTAATAACAAAAGGTCCAACTGAATCCAAATGACTATGGTCCCAACATAAGCATAAAAGAATGGTTTCTGTTGGTCCTACAACTAGGGTTCACATGTGGGTTTATGGGAGTGTAGGCAAAGGCTTCCGTTGATGAAGGATTGCCCACAACTAGGACTCCAACCAAGTGAGCGCACCTTTTTTATACATTATGGTACGTGCCAATAAGTTATGATGCGTGACTGACAGTCAAATGGATTTCCTATTGAAGATTCCCCAGAGGGAGGGTGGAGCAAACTTTTTTAAATACCCAAGCCTCTTAGACTCTTATCGACTTGGTGACAGGAATAATCAATAGGTCCTCCAAATTAGTCCATCACAGTGAGCTTCGAGTAAATGATTATATAGGTGCCTTCACAGCTTTTCCTTTCAGCTATAGAGAGGTAGTGAATTAAGGAAGACACCAAACAATTGCATAGCTCTAATAATGCCTTTGATTAAACCCCTTCAACCCACGGTAGAAACGGTTAACTTAAGTATAAATCACAAACATTACAGGACATTATTTCGGGGCCGATTCTCTATCCTCAGTGGAGTCGCCATACTGTAGGACATAAAAATCGATGACGTTGTTCCAGACTCGCAGCCCGGTTGGGAGTACGGAGTAACCCACGGGGCACTAAATCGGAGAATAATGGAGTCGCCACCCAGTGTGAACTGTGAAATAATTTAAGGCCGCACGCAAGGGAAGACCTCAAACCATTGGGTTTGAAATGGTCTCTTACTTATGCCACTTGTAACGAAAGGATTTGTGCAATAATCTAACCAAGTATACGCAACATACATACGCGAAATTAACCTACATCTAAGTTTGCATAAGACCTATATCTAAGCTTTCATGCATAAACGTAAGTCGAAATAACGTCTAGCACACAATCTCATGAATACATAAAATTAATGTATGCGGAAACATAAATAAATAATAATTATCTAAGCATAAAAATTAAAGAGAGATAATCAAATTCCTAACATGAAAGAAATAACTAAATCATGTATGAAGATAACATACAAATCCTAATAAACCATGGATAAACACAAGTTTAGATGAAATGAAATATGTGAGTTTCTCAAGCGGTATGTGGAATTGTATCTCAAGTACAGACCGCACTGCCGTCCATTCGGATTCGGCTACGAAATTTATGTATGGGTTTCCATCCGATATACCGTGAGAGATAGCACAAAATCATTCATCCAATGGCCATAACATACATAAACCAATAATACGCATGCAGAGAATTAATAATAAATAGTAAAAAAAGAACTGGAATAAATAAAGGGGTGCCCTCAGGTCTAACCTCTTAAGTCACCTCTTGGAAGTGCGTTACGCGGTTGTCGGAAGGGTTAATGCTCCACAACTCCTCCGGTTCACCGGTTCAATATGTTTCTTCGTCGCTTCACTGTTTTCGGTTTCTATTTTCTCTATTTTTGTTGCTATCTTTGGCTATGATTTTTTTGGTAATTTGGGACTGTGTTATGTGCAGTTTTTTACGGTTATTTGGGCAATTTTTCTGGGCAGTTTTTGGGGTTATTTGGGCAGTTTTTCTCATTATTTTTTGGACTGTTGGCTCACTGTTTTTGTCAATTGTTTAATGAGCAGTTTGTGTTTTGCATCCAGAGTGTGTGGCATTAAATGAGGGTTGTGTTATTATTTATTCCATCAGATGAGGGCTGTGTCCATTTTAGGTTTGTGAGGGTTGCTTTTTGTTGAAGTGAAATGGCCGAGAGACTTGTGGGTGTGTGTTTTAATATGTGAGCTGTGTGCGTGTCAGTGGGGGGAAGAGACATTAGTTGGCTGTTAGGGTTTGCTGAGAGTTTAAGGTTTATGGATTAAGTGTGTTGTGTAAGTTTTATGCATGTGGGGGTGCTGAACGTGAGGGGATGGTGAGTGGCGTGTGAGGATACTTTGTTACATCAAGGGTTTCTTTTGGTCGGTTGGCTGTTTGAGTCAGTGCTTGTTTGCTAGTGAGTTGGTGTGGGGTGTGATGGTAATTCGTGGTTTATTGCATGGGCTGTGTGTCTTCACGTTAAAGGTTGTTTGAGGAAGATCAAAGGCATGCGTGGTGAGGGGCTTATCTTTGTTTGTTGTTGGCGAGTCTTAGGTGGAGTGTGGAGAGTGGGACATGTGGCTTTAGGGTTTATGGAGAGAGCCGGATGAATGAGATATATGCGAGAGTGAGGAGAGAGAGCCCCAACTAGAGGATTAGTTCTGGTCTTCATGCGTGAGTTGTTTGTGATTTTTTTTAGAGAGATAGGGCATCCGAGAGAGGGGAAGGTTTGTTGTTTCTTATTTGGGTGGAATTCCGTGAGTGATCTCCAAAGAAGGGTGGCCAAGAGGGTTGTTCATTTTTATAGATAGAGGGATGGCGATTTGGGTATCCTTGTGCATGGGTTTTCAAGAAGGAAAGGAATCAAGCAGTAAAGGGATACACTAAGTTATTAAGGGAACTCAATCATGTAATTTTGGTGGGGATATCTTTTAATTAGTGCGTTATAAGGAAAATATCCATTCCATTATGAAGGTGATTTGTTTTAGTTTAGGAAATGGGGTAATGGGATTTGATTTGATTTCATTAATTTGGGCATGTGATTTGATTTGATTTATTTAATTTGGGAAGGTGATTTGTTTGGATTTTAACATGTGTTTAATATGTGGATATTTTTAGAGGGATGAGCGTGTGGTTCGTTCCTTGGTGGGCTTGGGCGTGTGGTTGGCGGTGTGTGGCTTGGTGTGGGTTGTGAGGATTTTAAGCAGAGGATAAGTTTTAAAACAAGGATCCAACGAGCGTACCTGAGGCTAAGCAAATGAATTAAATTCAACAAGGTATTGATTTTGGAACTTTCCCTTCCAAACTTCGTTTCCCGCTACTTCCGTAACTTCAAGGGTAGTGCCTCCATATGAGGCTCGTCATCGAGACTTATGCAAAAATGCAATGCTACTATGAATGTCCACGTTGAGCAATTGGATAACTCGATATGAATAATACGAATTATTCATAATACTTCACCGGATTAAATGAGTTAATTCAGATCGTTTAATCGGTTAAACGATAACACATGCGTTAGGAGATTTTGTCCACTAATAATTATTATGTATTTGTATTTGATACATAATACGATTAGATACACATTAATTATTCGTCAAATGGGATTTTGACACATGTAATTAATATATTTATTTGTTATTTATTGTAAATGAAAATACATATATAATAATAATTACTTTAATTGATTTTTTAATATTTAATTATTAAATATTACAATAATTAATTAATCAAACTTTTCCATAAATGTTATGGATTTGTCCAATTATTATTTGGACACTTGGCATGTATTAATTAAACAAAATGTGTAACAATTTGATTGGTCCACCTAAAACTTAATTAATGAGTTAATTTGATTAAATAAAGAACATGACAAAATTTCCCTTAAACCCTACCCTAAATTCGGTCAAACAATGATATAAATGAAAATTTTTTTTCGTAATCTTCCTTATCACTCCATGACCGACCAAAACTAGAAAAAAGGATCCCAAAAATATGGTTTAATGAAATCAGATGAAAATATGAGGAAAGACAAGAAAAGCTTAAGGTTTTTGGTGATTAAAAGGTAATCAACATCTTCCTTAAGCTTATAAAATTGTTTTTGTTTTATTCTTGTGTTCCTAAAACATGTATATGGTTTTTTTACTTGTTCAATTTTTGGGGCTTTTTGGATTTGATTGTTGATTGGAATGATTTATGCATGTGTGGAATTATATTGAACTAGATTAGTGTAATTTGAGTTCAGTTAGTTGTTGGACAACATTATTGCCATTCTAGATTTGTTGAATCATCATAGAATTTCGTATCAGAATTATGATGATTTATCGTTTATCCCCAAAGTCACTGCATGAGTATATATGTGATCCAACATAATTTATATTATGTGAGACTCATCCCACAGTGAATCGATCAGTTGGAATTCTCGTTTGTTACAGAATTGGTGGATGGTTTTGGTGTTTAGTGAGATTGGGAGTTATTTTAGATTTTTGATGAGTTTGGTTGAGGGATTTTAGCGAATTAAAGTACAGATTTATGGAGGAAGTTCAGAGAGAATGTCAAAAATGGAGATATGATTTGAAGAAGATGAATTGTGACTGGCGTTTTCAGGCCTGGAATCACGTACGCGTTGTGACGCAGACGTATTCTGACTCGCAAGGTCTTCTACGTCGCGACATGAAATTTAGTGCTCCGTTTGTACGTTTCCCTGTAAAAATAACACACAAATTTAAAATTGCTATAACATAAATACACAAAATAAAAAAATTTAAATTTAATTGAAAATAAAAATTTTGCATGGGTTACCTCCCCGCTAGCGCAAAATTTATCATCTTCATCCCGACGTGTTTAAAGACCATCCATCAAGGTGGCTTCAGCGTGGTTTTAGACGTCCGATTGAGGACAATCCCATTAGCATTACTTTTGAAGGGTATCTTCCAACGATGAGGTGACCAAAAGAATTTTATCTCATTTAATGTTTGTGCCTCCTTCTTAAACTTTGTTGCTCTAGTGGTCTGTAAAAGAGTTGAAAATAATCATAAGGTCTCGTATGGTGCTTAACTTTGAATGGTTATTCCATTCTGTCAAGCTTCTGGGCGGTGTCCTCGATTTGTACTCCCCAATTCACTGATGTTTTTCTTGAAGTCATGAGATTTTCAATGTGGTCAGACACTTGTTCTTCCCTTTGTCCTTCATCTTGCTCCATATTTTCTTCACATATATATTTTAGCAATTCCTCATTTGGCTCTTCATCTGTCATCTGCGTAATAAATGCTCCAAGAACTTCATTTTAAGGAAGCAGAGATATATCGTATTGTAGGCCTTTATCATCTGTGGTTGGTATGAACGGCTCAGGTAGCTCTTCTGCTTGTTTCTTTTTAAAAAATTCAATCAGCGACCAGAGAATTATCCAGATCAAATTGAAACTCTTCTTGTTCGGGCTTCTAAACTAATACCTCTAACTCAGCCTCCTCACATGTTAAGGTGCCGTCATGAAACTTTTGGTACTTGAAGGCATCATTAGTGTCATTTGAAATTGCTCCGTGAGGTATATAGTTCTGGTTGTTGATTAATCATCTCAATTGATCTATCTACCTCTATAAGGTTTCTATTTGATTCGAAAGAATTACATCAAGTTTAGCTTCCCATTTCTTAAGCATGTCCATCAACTGTCTTATCTCTTATGGTTCTAGTTAATGATGAAGATCATAGGTTGATGGTGGATGAGATGGAGAATATGGTTCAGTGAAATATAGTGGTTCGTTATTGATATACCAAGATTGATTCTAAAAATTCTGCCACTCTGAGTTATACTGGTCCATGCATTGATTGCTTGGGAGGTTACTATCATATATCTCACATCTAATCATTACATTTTGGAATGGTTGAGCAAATATTGTGTTGAATGGCTCTGACATCCATGGATAATTATTGGGCTAGAAAAAAAGCCTCAGAAAATCGGACTGTGTCTCCCTGATATGGAGTGTATCTTCACCTCTTAATGCTCGTAATGCTTCCATCACCTAATATGGATCCATTTTCAACCACCTAAAAATAAAAGAAACAAATAAAAATTAAAGATAATAAAAATAAAGATAATTAGATACAAGTCAAATAAATAGCCTCAAAATTAATAACAAAAGAAAAATAAGTCCCGGCAACGGTGCCAAAAAACTTGATCGATGGTAAACACACACGTAACACAAGCACACGTATCGCTCAAGTAGTATATGTTGGACAATTATGACCCATAGCATCACTATTTATAAAAATTAGTGTGGTTTTTTTACAAATTAATTATGTGACAATGGAAATTGCATTTTATCATTTCGTAATTAGATTACTTTTAATACATGAATGATAAAAGTTCTTATGATTAGTTCTGGATTATAAGATATAAGACGATATCAATCCATGAAGGTTTAATCATTAAATATCCATAGTCGTAGTATTATCGAGACTGAACATTGATAATACAGAATAGACTAGTATCGCACTTGTGCGTGTTACGGAAGGGTAACAGCATAGTTCTCATATATTTAAGTATTGGATACTTATGCAAGTGTGATAGGAGATTGTGTTTAAAGAAGGCACAGAACAGCTTCGCACTGGATAGACTCCTCGGAATCCCATTGGTAGTATCACTATGTGTCTATGGGAATCCGATTCAGGGTAGGTGTATTTGGTCTTAACCTGAGACTTACATCGCTAGTACTTGAGACAATCGATATGATTTGGTTTTGGCCATCCAGGACTTTAACAGGTTCTGCGTAAGTCTCTTTTGGGTTTATTGAGAATCGTAGTGTATTGGATGTGATGTAAAGATGGAAGTATCACTTCTATCATATGGAGATGATGATCACACAGGGCTACAGAACTGGTACTCTAATGTGTTACAACCATCAGAATAATATGACAAAGTCATGATTATCCTATTAAAGAGACTAGTTGCTTGTGATCCGATATATGCTTCGTACAAGGCAGAAAATATTCCAGCCTCAGGCCTTGCATGTGACATCCGATAATGGATCGCAATACGTAATACTACGTATACTACGCCTGAAAAAGACTATATATTCCTTTAAGAATATTTCTGGAGAATTACGTACGCACTGTGCTTTGCTAGAAGCCAACCATGTCTCAAAAATCGGTAAAAATGTTGTACGAGGTACGTATGTGTTCGGATAGTCCAAAGACCGGATTTACTACCAACATATCCAGCGATCTCATGGGTTGCTTCCCGAATATTCACCGATGACGTATGATTCGAACATAATTAAATTAGGATTAATTATAAGAGAGAGAAAATTAATCTATGATTAATTACTGTGAGATTTTATCTGGGATAAAATTCAAATAAAAAAGAGAGAACGATTGATTCGAAAATAATCGATTAAATAATATATTCAATATATTAAATGAAATAAGATTTCATAACGGAATTAAAATTGGATTTTAATTCGGGCGAACGAATTAATTTAGAATTAATTTACGAGCGACTTTAATAGTAATTTTGCTAGGCATAATTATTTAATTAAATTTGATTTAATTACGTCGCAACGGAAAATTCATTAATTCGGAATTAACGAACCCGAGCCCAGAATGTGTTTGCGGGCCCACTCGAATTGAATTAAGTGGGGGCCCACAAGTCACATCACCTAGTCATTTTAATCAATTTTAACTTGATGGAATTTGGTGGGTAGTTGATAACTTGTAAAACACACAAGTTGAAAGGTGATGTCTTTTTACCTAAACTTGATTTTGGTATATGTTTTTTAGTTTTTTAGAAATCAAAAACATGTAACCCAATTTCATTCTCCTCTCTCTCTCTCCTCACCGAAAATTGCATTTCCCACTCTTAGTATTTGGCTTGGCCGAATAATACCAAGAACACAAGGAAGAATTGTTGCAATTTTTCTAAGTGCTAGCACACTGAAGGATTCATACAACTGTGATAGGGAAACCTTTCCCATTGAGCTTGGAATCTCAAACCACTCAAAGCTTGGAGCTCAACTTTATCAGAGAAAGCTTGGAGACTTTCAAGGAAGCAAAAGATTTATTTTACACACATCCTCTCTACCGATCTTTGTAAGTATAATTCTACTATATTTTCTTTTCGTATTTACATCATTTCATGCTTTAAATGTTCTTGGGATGTTCTTAGAGACCAACAATATATAAATATCAACCACATGAGGACTTAATTTCTATGATGTTATTAATTATTAATGCTAATTATTTACAGGTATCTAATTAAGGTTGGAAGGGAATATTTGTTAGTTGGTTGAAGTTGGATTTGATAAAAAGTAAATAAATAAAAAATATATAATAAAACAAATGAAATTAATAATAAAGAAAACATCTAGGGTTGTGAATCCTCTCAATATTATTCTAAATATGAATTGATTCTCTTATACATGTGTAATAAATCAGTTGTTAATATGGAACACGAAGATATGCATAAGCCTCTTCTGATGGTCGAATGCAAACACCCAAAGTAACCCAATTAAATATATTCCTATGTTAACTAAGTTACCAAAATTCATTAAGTTCAAGTTCCAATTATGGCTACCCACGCCCAACATGTATATTCTTATCCTGGAATGAAATCTCTAAGATGTGATATCGTGAGCTATTGAATCTAAGGATGAAACCTAAAATCCCTTTTCCAACTTCATTTTAAGTTTACCACATCAGTCTTATTGGTGATCAGGCAACAAGAAGCATTAAGATTAAGATTTAATAAATAAGCCTAATGTATTACCCATTATTTTAGCATGTATGCAACTTTATAGGTAAATTTTGGGCTTCATCACTTCTCTAAATTAAAAATAAAATGTTGGGGTTAGAGGATCCACCCTTAATATTTAAAATCTAGAAATCTTCCTTATTATAATATATAAATTTATATTATATTACTAACCGACCATATAGGCGGTATCATGATTAAGTCATGTTTTAATTAATTCCAACGACCATAAAGACGGTATCCAATTAAGTTAGGTTAAAATTAATTTAATTAAGTCCAATAGAACATAAAGGCGGTATCCAACTAAGTCAGGTTTTAAGATAATTTATATATTATAATTTAAGGGAGATTAATTTGAATTATCATAATAAAAGTTTCACCCTTCCCATAGCGGAAATTAACTACAAAACATAAAAGAAAGATAAAATAAATAAACCATTATTACTACTACTAAAAAAAAAAAAAATACATTACTATTAATATACACAAACAAGATAAAATCCTTAAATCCTTATTTAAGAACCTTAAGGTAAGCATGAATTTGGAAAATGAAATCAACTACTATTTATAGGAAAATTTCGGGCTTACGTGTCGCGAAGCGCGTGGATTGATGACACATGTATGCAACTTTATAGGTAAATTTTGGGCTTGAGATATTGACACATGGCACGCATTGCACTACAGTAGATGGTGGCTATCGGCAGATTAATAATTATACTGACGTGATGATGATGTGGTGATGACGCATGTGATGATGCGGTGTTGACGAGTGTCAGCAGCTGAATAATTGAGGCAAAGGTTCTGTGCGTCGCATCACGTCAACAATAAATTTCCCAATTTCACAATTTTTGTATGTTTTTCATCATTTTAGCCCCAAGTTAATTCCATTGAGTAACAAAAATTTATTTATCTGTAAAACACACAAAAATATATCAAAACGTTCATCAAACCCGAGAAACTAAACAAAATATTAGGTCAAAATGGGGTAAATATTGATATATTTTACTCTCATCAGTATTGGAACTCAAGAGGCAATACTATAGCATGTCAGATGCGTATAGTATGATGATGCAATTAAGAGAATCATATATAAAGAAAGAATAAATTATTATTCATAAAGTTGGGATGGAACTGTTCCATGCGCGATTAGACAAGGGGCAAGTCGTGGGCTCGCATGTTCTTCACTTGATCAATTTGATCGAATAACTAAGGCAACATAATCTCTCTCTAAATGAAATTTTTGGTAGGAGTATCATTCTTGGTTCACTCTCAGCTTCTTATCGCCAATTCGTAATGTATTTTAGCATGAATAAGATTATCTGTTCCTACAAAAAACTGCATAGGATGTTGATCATAGCGGTAGAGGACCTGAGGAAGGGAGTACCGACTCACCATCCGAAACCTACTTCACTCTCTGCTTCTTCTTAGGCCCGGCCAAAGGGAAATAAGACGAAATCAAAGAAGAAAAAAGGTTTTAGTCTTCTAGCGCAAGGAAAGATAGTAAAGCCTAAGAGTTCATATAGTCAGGAGATATCATGTACTTCAGGTACATTTATTTTTCTAGTTATTGATATCGCACTAGCTTGTGAAACTGTTACATCCAGCTGGGTTTTAGATTCTTGCTTGTCTAGTTCACATTTTCAATTCATTGCAGGTGCTAAAGGAAAGTAAGAAGCTAAAGCCTGGAGAAATGTAGTTGTGTTTTGGGAGTGGAGACTCTTGGCATGCAGTTACAGTTGGAGCATGCGAGATCCTCTTGTCCAGTGGGAGCTTTTGTTAAATGATTGCTAAGTTATACCGGGATGTTTATCAAATATTAAATCTCTTTTTGTATTAGATACAAAAGGTTATCATGTTCATATTAAGAACTGTTCTTAGTATTTATATGATAATCATAATATTCAGATCCTTTATTGTCCAAATGAGCATGGTCATTACATATTGCATGCTCTTGGATATATTTTGAATACTATGATTAATAAAAGTAGTTTGCCTTAGTTAATATTACTGAACTTTGGCATATAAGACTAGGTCATATAGGCGTTAAATGTCTTACCAAATTGGATAGGAATGGTTTGATACCAGATCTCACCATTGAACCCTATCCAACTTGTGAATCATATATTCAGGATAAGATGACCAAAGCCTCATTTTCTGGTGTTGGACACCGAGCCACTAAATTACTGTAACTAGACATTTTGATGTGTGTGTTCCATTAAGTCAGACTACTCACAATGGTTATTCATACTTCATTACCTTTATAGATGATCTGTTACGGTACGGTTATATCTATTTGATGAGACATAAATTAGAAACCTTTGAAAAGTTCAAAGAGTTTCGTAATAAAGTAGAAAAATAAACTGGTCAATATACTAAATGCCTTCAATCTGATCGAGGCGGTGAATATATAGGTAGTGAGTTCATAGATTATATGAAGGAGATTGGGATTCTCGCTCAATATACTCCTCCAGGTACTCCACAGCACAACGGGGTGATTGAAAGGAGAAATCAGACTTTATTAGATATGGTATGATCTATGTTGAGTTTTACATATTTTCCCTATTATTTATAGGGCTACTCTCTTTTAACATCTACACATCTTTTGAATAAGATTCCTTCAAAAGTTGTTCCTACGACTCCATATGAGATATGCACCGGTAGGAAAACAAATCTTAATTATGTTAAAGTTTAGGGTTGTCCTGCCGATGTCAGGATGGCTCAACAAGATAAGCTTTCACCTCGAGGGAAAAAGTTTAGATTTATTGGATATCCTTTGAATACGAAGGGTTATTTGTTCTATGATACCAAGCATCGAAATGTTTTCGTAGCTCACTTCGTAAAAATTTCTACAGGTATATTTTTTCTCAAAATGAGGTAATTATAGACAGGTTGAACTTGATGAAATCCAGCCTAAGAATCAAGTTTGGACTCGGTTCCGCTTCCTGAAGGAATTGTTCCTAAAAGTTGTAAATGGGTTTACAAGAGGAAGCACGAGCCTGATCGAAACATTGAAACCTATAAGGGCCGAATGTTAGCAAAAAGTTACACCTAGTGACCTGACGTCGACTATGATGAAACTTATTCGCCAATAGGAATGCTTAAGTCTATTAGGATTTTACTTTCTATAACTTCTTATCATGATTAAGAGATTTGGCAAATGGATGTCAAAATGGCTTTTCTAAATAGATTTCTTAGGAACAGCCGAAGGGTTTTTCATCTTGCGAGAACTCGGTTTGGTATATAAGCTTAGGAAGTCCATTTATGGACTTAAACAAGCTTTAAAAAGTTGGAATCTTTGATTCAACGAGATTATTAGATTATCTGGATTTCTCAAGAATTTGGAAGAAACATGTGTGTATCAGAAGGCCAATGAGAGCATGGTGGTATTTTTAGTCCTCTATGTTGACGACATCCTAATAATTGGGAATGATATAGGGATGATGCAAGGCGTCAAAGCTTACCTCTGTAAGAACTTCTCCATGAAGGACCTGCAAGAAGCTTCCAATGTTTTAGGTATAAAACTCTATAGAGATAGAGAAAGGAAGCTGATTGTGTTATCCAAATCAACGTATATAGATAAGATCTTGGAATAGTATAATTTTAGTAACTGTAAGACATAATATACCATTCAGACATGGGAATTATATATAACCAACCTTATGCTTCGTGTTTGGGTAGCATAATATATGACATATTATGTACTAGGCCTAATATCATTTTCACTGTTAGTGAAGCAATAGATATCAGTCCAATCCAGGCAATGACCATTGGATGGTCATTAAACATATCCTGAAGTATCTCAAATGTACTCAGGATGAGTTGATTTTATATGGAGAAAATGAACTGCAAGTTAATGGGTATACAGATTCCGACTTCCAATCGGATCCCGGTGATAGAAAGTCTACATCTGGGTTTGTCCCTTAACGGATGTGCAGTTTACTGGAAAAGTTCCAAAAAGTGATCAAAAGGCAATTCCACCATAGAGACGGAATACATTGCAGCTTCTGAAGTTGGAAAGGAATTTATATGGATTATGAACTTTATCACAGATTGAGAGTGGTTCCAAGCATCGAGAATGTGATTCTGTTATACTGTGATAATACTGCACCCATTGAGCAAGCTAAGGAACCGAGGGCGCATTAAAAGTCAAAGCATGTGGAACGTAAATATCATATCATTTGAGAGATTATGTCGCGAGGGGACATTGTCGTGTGCAAGGCACCTGATGAGCAGAAAATATAACTATTTACCACCCTTTTGACCTAATATTTTGGTTTTTCGAGCTTTATGAATATTTTGATGTATATTAGTTTATTTTATAGATAAAATAAAATCAGGACTTAATGGAATCAATCAGGACGAAATATGGAACAAATAAGAGTAAAAAAACTGGACTTGACATTTGGATTTTAGTGGTTGGAAACTTGAAATGGTGTTCTAATGAAGTACAATTTCGAAAATTTCAACTTTGCGTAATTTTCATATTTTGGCCATAACTTTTTTCTCCGATATCAGATTGAGGTGATGCAAGTTCCAGATTAAAGAAGACTCAAAAATGACATTCATAATAATTTCAAATTCTAAAGTTTTCATAACCGAAATTGATAAACATTCATAAGTGTTTTATGTGTAATTATTAAAGTTATTTGCAAAACAAAAATTAAAAATAAAATTGAAATTTGAATATTGTCAAACTTCGACAAAACATGCTTGCATGTTTGGTGGAGGATTTGGTGCCATGTTTTGTGCCAAGTTTTGTGTCCTGTTTGGTGGAGAAATTAGTGGAGAAATTTATTAAGAAATTGGTGGAGGTAAAATTTTACCTATAAATAACAAGCCATTTCATTTATAAATTTCATACTTTCCTTAGTTTCTTGAATAAGAATTAAGGAATATATCTTGTGTGTTTTATTTAATAGTTTTGTAATGTATTTTTATTTTTATTTTTAGTAGTAATAATAGTTTGATTGTTTTTATTTTCTTTTATATTTTGTAATTAATTTCCGTTGGGGGAATGGTGAAACCTTTAATATGATAAGGTAGATTAATCTCACTTAATTTGTAATATGGAAAGTGTAATTTAATAATATGGACTAAAGTTGATATTACCTTAATGGCTGGTTTTATTTATTTGACATAATGTGACACCGCCTACATGGTTGGTCTTTAGGTGACAGATGATTACCGCCTATATGGCTGGATTATGGACAAATATAACATTGCCTTTATGGCTGGTTTGACTTAATTGGGTAACATTGATAATTTATTTATTATAATAAAGTGAGATTTCTACATTTGAAATATTAAGGTAGATCCCCTAACTCCAACATTTTATTTTATTCTAGGGAAGTGATGAAACACAATATTCATATGTTTAATAATTGATTTAATTATATTTTGATTAATGTTTTGGTTTGTTTATTGAATCTTAAGCTTGATCACCAATAAGATTGATGTGGTAAACTTAAAATGGAATTTAGGTTTCATCCTTAGATTCAATAGCTCACGATCTTATCTAGGGGTAAAAGTCTATTAGGTTGATTTCCTTACAGGATATGAATATACTTTTCGGGCGGGGATAGCCATAATTGGATCTTGAACTTAATAAATTCAGATAACTTGATTAACATAGGACTATGATTAATTG
Organism: Zanthoxylum bungeanum; assembly: GCA_019454045.1. NCBI lineage: Eukaryota > Viridiplantae > Streptophyta > Magnoliopsida > Sapindales > Rutaceae > Zanthoxylum > Zanthoxylum bungeanum. Next base: position 190,466 of record SKCR01045053.1, on the reverse strand, counting down.
GGTTATTTTGGGTGCTTGCATCGGACATTCGGAAGAGGCTTTTGCATATCATCGTGTTCCAGGTTAGCAAATTGATTTATTGCACATATATAAGAGAATCAATTCATCATTATAATATTTTGTGGAATCACAACCGTATTTTCTTTATTATTAATTTTCTTTAATTTATTTTATATTTTTATTTATTTAATTATTTATTAAATCCATATTCAACCAACCAATCAACAATCATTCCATTCTCACCCTAATTAGATACATGTAAATAAATAGAATCAATAATTACTAACAATAATAGAAATTAAGTCCTCGTGGGATCGATATTTTTATACTACTTGAGTGATACGTGAGCTTGCGTTACGTGTTTGATTTCACCGATCAAGTTTTTGGCGGTGTTGCCGAGGACTTAATTTCTAATTTATTTTCTTTTATATTTTGGAATTAATTTGTAAGCGAGTATCGCAATAATTTAGCGAGACATAATTATTTAATTAAATTAGATTTAATTAATTACGAGCTTTACAAATAGATGATACACTCATATTAGGGAGCAGCAGTGCGGTTTTCTGAGGCCTGTTGTCCAAACAAATAATTATCCCTGGATGTCATTGAGAAATAACACAACATTCACTCGATCAATTCAGAGATGTGAGATATACAATGGTAACCACCCTAGCAATCATTGCACGTACAACTACAATTCAGGATGGCAGAACTATCAAAGACCTTCATATAATGAACTAGCATATTTCACTAAACCACATTTTCCATATTATCCACCATCAACCTACGATCTTCAAGGACTAGAACCCTCAATAGGAAGACAGTTGATGAACTGGCTTGAGAAATGAGAAGCTAAACAGGATGCAACGTTTCTAAGTCAAATAAAAACCTTATAGAGACTGGTTAATGAATTGAGACAAAAAATCAACAACCAGAACTACATACTCAAGGAGCAAATTCAAGTAACACTGATGAAGCCTTCGACTATCAAGTATTTCATGATAAAACCTTAACAGGTGAGGAGGCGGAGTCAGAGGTATCAGTTTATGTACCCGAACAAGCAAAATCTCAATTTGATGTTGATTATTCATCGGACTCTGAGGAGAAACAAGTAGAAGAGCTGCTTGTACCAACTACACCAACAAGTGAGGATGAAACTCAGCATCCTTAAAATCAAGATCTTGGACATGCATTACATGGATGTTTGAACAAGAGCTACCCTAGTCGTTCATACCAACTACAGAAGATAAAGACCTATAATCAGACATATCTTTACATCTTCTGATTGACGTATATGGAGCATGCATTTCATATATGACAGATGAATAGTTGAAAAATGAAATTCTATAGTACATGTGGAGAAAAGGGTGGAACTGTTGGGTAATATGACCCATAGCGTCACTATTTGCACAGATCATTGTGTTGCTGTAGCAAATTAACTATGTAACAAGGAAATTGCACTCTCATCGTTTGTGATTAGATCACCATAGATATATAAATGAAGAGAGGTCCCTATGATTAGTTCCTGGATTGAGATGATATGAGACAGTATCAGTCCACGAAGGATTAATCATTAAATATCCCTAGCCGTAGTATTATCGAGACTGGACATCGATAATGCGGAATAGGCTAGTATTGCACTTGTGCGCGTTGTGAGGGCACAACGACATAGTTCTCATATATATAAGTGTTGGAGACTTATGCAAGTGCGATAGGAGGTCGTGTTTCACCGATGATACGGGAAACAGCTTCGCTCTGGATAGACCCCTTCGGAATCCCATTGGTATTATGACTATGTGTCTATGGGAGGCCGAAATCAAGGTAGGTGTGTATAGTCTTAACCTGAGACTTGCATCGCTAATACTTACGATAATCGATAAACTTTGGTTTTGGTGGTTGGGGGCTTTGACCGGTTCTGTGTTCACCACTTCTGGGTTTATCAGAGAGTCGTAGAGTATTGGGTGTGATGTCGAGACGGAAGTATCACTCCAGTCATATTGGAGATGATGTCACGCAGGATACGGTATTAGTGCTCTTAAGTGATGCGCATCCAATCGTGATATTATGACCAGGTCATGAATATCCGATTATAGAGACTAGTTACTAGACATCCGATATGTGTTTCGGACGGGGTAGACACTTATCCAGCCCCAGCCCTAGCACGTGACTATCCGATACTGGGACGATATGCACAATACGATTGTATACTACGCTTGATATAGATCTTAAATATTCTTAAAAGGATATGTCCGGAGAATTGGGATGACTTGGTGCTTTACTAGGAGTTGACCTTGTCTCGTAAATCGGTAGAACGTAGTACTTGATACGTACGTGATTCGGATACTCCGACAACCGTATTTACTGCCAACTTATCCGGAGATCTCATGGGTCGATTCCCGATAATCCACCGATGACGCACAACTCGCACTCTTGTATAATCTGGGATTATATAGAAGAGAGAGAAAATTAATCTAGGGTTAATTACAGAGATATTTTATCTAGGATAAAATATCGTCGAGAGAGAGATAATGATTAATTTGGAATTAATTGATGAATTAATATATTCGATATATTAAACGAAATTGGATTTCGACGCGGAATTAAAATTAGATTTTAATTCGGGTGAACGAATTAATTTAGAATTAATTCGTTAGCGACGTGAATAGTGAATTCGCTAGGCGTAATCACTTAATTACGACGCGACAGAAAAATCATTAATTTGGAATTAGCGAACCCGAGCCCAAGTGTGATTACGAGCGCATTCGTATTTCGAATTCGAGTGCGGCGACGCAAGTCACATCAAGCGTCAAATCTAACGTCAAGTCATTCATCACATCGAGCGTCAAATCAAGCGTCACTTTGAGTGATGTGACATTTATTTGATTAAATGTTTTAAATAATTTAATTTTCAATTGGGAATTAATAATAGGTTAATTTATTTGATAAAATAACTTATTATGACTAAGCTCATAATTAAGCAAATAGTAGAGCATAAAATCTTTGGAAGATTTATGTGATGATGACTTTAGTGCTTAATTAAAATACTTATAATAAATCTATCTTTAGATTTAAAAGTGTTAAAATTGCAATTAATAATTCTTGGAGAATTAATTGACTGTTCTAGTGGAGAAAAGTCAAAGTTTGCAATTGGGCATGTTGCACAAGGTGTATATCGTTTCGATATTCCGAAACCCAAGGCTTGGCCAAAGGTTTGTGAAATATTGAAAGGATAATTGACATATCCCAAAGTGACTACCATTTGGATATGGAAGACACGATGGAATTAAAGAAAGGGCGAGGCTCTAACTTTAAAAATATTTGTCAAAGTTATGTTCCCTACTAGTATTAAAATTGGATTTTAAATACTTAGTGTGGTACATAAAACATATATGTATTGATGTTCAGAATCCGCTGTGAGCTGGATACTGACTTTAAGCTGAGATTTCTCTGCGAATCGGAAACGGGACGAAAGTCGCTGTTTCGACCGTAGATACCTAAGTTTAGGAACTATCCTTTGGGTATGTACTTAAATTAGGAACTGTTATAATGTAACTAGTTTGACTAGAGACATTATCTCTATATCAGTGTTTAATCCGTTGCGGATAAAACCTTTATATTCTAGAACACTGAAGTGTTTCATTATATAAAGATGATACTGAGATAAATACATTAGATGTAAATAACAGAATTTATATTTTGAATATAAATAAAATCTCAAACATATAAAATGACAAATAAATAGCTCAAGTTGATTTGATCAATACAGACTTATTTGTGGCATTGTTGTCTGGGACACAATTAAACGAGACTCGTATATCCACACTTTTGAAGAGTGGGTACTAGGACTGATTTGACTATTCAAATAAGGTCTACGAATCTAGTTTATTAGTTAAATACCTAAAATACTATTTACTTGGTAATAGTAAAAGGGCCACCGATCTGTTAGCCCTATTCATGGTGAAGTTAGTGGGCCCATATCTAGCTAGGCTAGATGTGAACATGAATATTTCGTGACCTTAACGGATGTGGCATCACGTTATGGTTATGTGTTTCTTTTGAAGAACACAGATCGGAAACTTTTGAAGTTTTCGACACGAAGTATATAAACAGATCGGCTATAGTATTATTCCGCCACAGTTAGACCGTAATGGAAATTACTTAAGCAGTAAGTTTCATACGTACATGAAAGAGTATGATATTCTTTCATATGAGGACTCCTCCCGTGACACGTCAGTTAGACGGTGTGTCCGAACCAAAAACCAAATTTTGTTGGACATGATAAGGTTTGTCACGAGTCGCTCTGAGCTACTATTTCCTTCTACAGGATATGCATTAACAGTGCAAAACTTATTTAGAATAAGGTTCCATGAAAATCTGTTTGACAGATATCATATAGGATATGAACAGGAAAGAAACGGGGTTTCTCATTCCTGATAATTTGGGTGTGCCAGGCATAACGTTTGGATGATACCAAACTAAAAGACCCAAATTGGTAAGTGCCGATACAGGTTATCCTAAAGGAAACCTTAAGTATAGTACTTGTAAATCTCACATGAGAACAATGTAATTGTTGCTCACGCATTTTTCTGAGAGGAATACCGATATGCAGTGGTCAGTGGGAGGATAGTGATACTCGATGAAAATCGGAGTAACACTGTTCAAGGCACAAGTCCTTAATGGAACACAATAGTTCATCTATGATGAATCTATACCATTAATCTTCAAATACACAAGAAACTAGTAGATCGGATAGAGTCAGAAAACAACTTTGGGTATGGGTTTCTAATCTCACCCCATAAAGATGTCAATCTTATGAAGGTGTACCATCCGACTACATTTTGAGGAAGTGATACGAGGTATCGACTCCCCGTTATGGCAAAGTGCCATGAATCCGAAATGGATTTCATGTATAACAACTATTTTGGATACTAGTTGTTGTACCATAAGGCATTGTGCCTATTGGTACATTAAACGTCTTCAAGGAAGACATACATGGAAGGCAACATACCAACGTACAAAGATGGACTTTTGACGGAAAGGTATCGTTATCAACATTGTGTTAATAACGGTTCAACCTTTTACCTGTTGCCATGGTAAATCCATTTTGAAGATGCTTGGAGATAACTGTATATTTCATTTATGAAATGTGTCAGTTACAAATCAAAATCGCTTTCCTGAAAAGGAAACCTTTTGGAGAATGTTTATAACATTCTGACGATTTTGTATAACCGACAAACAAGGTTTGCGGGTTATTCGACCCATGTTTGGATCAGTGCAAGCATAAGGTTCTTGGAATTGTCGTTTTGAAATAATCATAATGGTTTATGATTTGACTAAAAACGAAATAATTCTTGTGTATATAAGGAGGTTAGTGGGAGGGCGCACTGACAGTGAAATTCCCATATAGCTATTGTAGAAAGCTTGGCTTTCATAGATATTCTTTCAATTAAAAATTCTCCGTAGAATTATGGGGAGTAACAACCTTTATTCAAGGAATAAAGATCTATTGGGATAGATTTGGAGTTTGTTAACACTCTCTGGGAAATTGTACATTTAAAATGTAATTGTATTAGTGTCTCATACGCTTCGAGCATATGGAGTCACGATCGGGTTAATCCAAGTGATAGTCACTAGATTAAAGATTAAGCAACATCTGTTAGTATCTGAGAGAACTAAAGATGTTGTCTTAAACTATGGATAAGGAGAACTTGAAGTGACTGGGATCACCGCTGCAAGTTTCCAAACTATTAAATACTACGGTACTATAAAGTTTGAATAACGGGACAGTGAGCTGGAAATATTCCAAGCAAGATAACTGTTGCCGAATAAACAACAAATGCAGATTATTGCTGCAGCTGAGGCAGCAAAAGAAGCCATTTGGATCGAACATAAATCTAATTAGATTAGATATAGTTCTGTTAGCAGCTGAACTAGGCGTCAGCACAAGCTAAGGAATTAAAGGTCTCATCGACGATCCAGATATATACTTCTATATCATCTGATTCGTTCGGATCATACATCGTGGCGATGTGATGATCGTGTAAATCGCGTCAGATGATAATCAAGCAAATCCGCTGATGAAAACCTTTCCTCACCAATTTGACCGAACTTTACATAGTTCAAGTGTTGGAACACTTGAGTGACTCGCTACGTGCCAAGTGGGAGATTGTTGGATAATATGACCCATAGCGTCACTATTTGCACAGATCATTGTGTTGATGTAGCAAATTAACTATGTAACAAGGAAACTGCACTCTCATCGTTTGTGATTAGATCACCATAGATATATAAATGAAGAGAGGTCCTATGATTAGTTCCTGGATTGAGATGATATGAGACAGTATCAGTCCACGAAGGATTAATCATTAAATATCCCTAGCCGTAGTATTATCGAGACTGGACATCGATAATGTGGAATAGGCTAGTATTGCACTTGTGCGCGTTGTGAGGGCACAACGACATAGTTCTCATATATAAGTGTTGGAGACTTATGCAAGTGCGATAGGAGGTCGTGTTTCACCGATGGTACGGGAAACAGCTTCGCTCTGGATAGACCCCTTCGGAATCCCATTGGTATTATGACTATGTGTCTATGGGAGGCCGAAATCAAGGTAGGTGTGTATAGTCTTAACCTGAGACTTGCATCGCTAATACTTACGATAATCGATAAACTTGGTTTTGGTGGTTGGGGGCTTTGACCGGTTCTGTGTTCACCACTTCTGGGTTTATCAGAGAGTCGTAGAGTATTGGGTGTGATGTCGAGACGGAAGTATCACTCCAGTCATATTGGAGATGATGTCACGCAGGATACGGTATTAGTGCTCTTAAGTGATGCGCATCCAATCGTGATATTATGACCAGGTCATGAATATCCGATTATAGAGACTAGTTACCAGACATCCGATATGTGTTTCGGACGGGGTAGACACTTATCCAGCCCCAGCCCTAGCATGTGACTATCCGATACTGGGCCGATATGCACAATACGATTGTATACTACGCTTGATATAGATCTTAAATATTCTTAAAAGGATATGTCCGGAGAATTGGGATGACTTGGTGCTTTGCTAGGAGTTGACCTTGTCTCGTAAATCGGTAGAACGTAGTACTTGGTACGTACATGATTCGGATAGTCCGAAACCGTATTTACTGCCAACTTATCCGGAGATCTCATGGGTCGCTTCCCGATAATCCACCGATGACGCACAACTCGCACTCTTGTATAATCTGGGATTATATAGAAGAGAGAGAAAATTAATCTAGGGTTAATTACAGAGATATTTTATCTAGGATAAAATATCGTCGAGAGAGAGATAATGATTATTTGGAATTAATTGATGAATTAATATATTCGATATATTAAACGAAATTGGATTTCGACGCGGAATTAAAATTAGATTTTAATTCGGGCGAACGAATTAATTTAGAATTAATTCGTTAGCGACGTGAATAGTGAATTCGCTAGGCGTAATCACTTAATTACGACGCGACGGAAAAATTGTTAATTTGGAATTAGCGAACCCGAGCCCGAGTGTGATTGCGAGCGCATTCGTATTTCGAATTCGAGTGCGGCGACGCAAGTCACATCAAGCGTCAAATCTAACGTCAAGTCATTCATCACATCGAGCGTCAAATCAAGCGTCACTTTGAGTGATGTGACATTTGATTGATTGATGTGAGTGATTGATTGATTGAAAAGACTTGAGATATGACTTAAAGTTGACATGACTTAAAGTTGATGTGAATAGTGTTTGGCCTTTAATGGTTTGACTTTTAAAAGGCAAATGAAATGTAAATGCAAGGGAAATTAAGTTAATTTCACAACAAGTATATAAGATATACATAATGCATTTCATTTCAATTTAACACACATTTCATCTCTCTCTTTTCTCTCTCTTCTTGTTCACGCCCATAGCATGAAAACTTACTGTTTTTGAACTGCAATACCGTGAGCCATAGGGAAGCAAGAGTGGGTTTTCATGGTGGAAATCCAAGTGCTAGCACACTTACGAGTCTTGCGAAGGTTGTAGGGAGGTTCACCCATGAGCCGGATCCGTCCGACGAGGCTTGGAGCTCCGTTCTTCAACCCAAATTCTGTTTTGCAAGGGAGTGGATTGCTGCTGTTTGGCGTGAAAGGCGGTGAGTTTTTTTGGGCTTGAATCGTCTCCAAATCGACTCAACCGATCGATGTGAGTATTCCGCTACCTCCGTTGATGTATTCACTCATGTTTTCATGCTTTGATTTGATCTTGGGACCTAATAAAAACTCAACAGGAACAACAAACATAACAAATGGAAGAGCAAATGTCTTACCTTATTAAAGATTTCATGCATTCAGGAGAAACATCACTGTATTGGGGAATACAAATCAAAGACATTGCTCAGAAGCTTGACATAATGGAACTCCCATTCAAAGTCAAACACCATACGAGATCTCCTGATTTTCTTTCTTTCTTTTCAGGAAACACTAGAGCGATAAAGTTTAAGAAGGTGGCACAAGCACTGAATGAAACAAAATTCTTTTTGCCATTTTACCGTTAGAAAAGACCCTTCAAAGCAATGCACATAGGATTGTCTTTAATCTGACATCCAAAACCACACTGAAACCTCTTTGACAAATGGACTTTAGACACGTATGGCTGAAGATGAAAATTTAGCACTATCAAGGAGGCAACCCATGTAATTTTTATTATTTTTCTAATTTTATTTTTTGTATTTTGTTGTATACATATTGTAGAGTTTTTAATTTTGTGTGATATTTTCAGGGAAAAAAACAAATAGAGCATTTAAGGCATATCAAGACTAGAGGAATGGTGTTTGACAATCACAAATATGAGATTTAATTCATTAGGGATGGCTGAGTAAGGAATGGATTCTTGAGATGCATCCTAATGGATGTATATACAAGTGAGTGGCGTATCGTACGCAATTCTGTTTCCTTAAATAAATGCTTTGATTTGTTTTCCTATTGTAGTTTCCTTTTTTTCGACAGGATCCAAACTTTTTGACTTTCACAACAATTTATTTACCATTTAGCTAATAATTATCATTTGATAGTTACAAGTGCTATTATTACTCAACCTGTTTCAGGATCTATAAATTCAGCTTGTCATTGAACTCTTAAAGACATCCAGATTTGAGAAAGAAATATAGAAAAAAAATGGAAGAAACTTTAAGAAGATGAGTTGTAAAAATCTTTGTGTTTTACAGTACTAGTATCGGTTCTAAGCCAGAATTCATTGCGGTAACATAGGAATTAGGTATAGTCATAGCTGATAGGAATATGCACCTAATATATGGTGATGGAAATCTTAGACTAATGAGGTATGTTTCAAGGGCTGTATAGGAAGGAGGAAGTCAAATTTTGGAAATCATCCCAAAACCTTTAGTAGAGGTGAATCATATATGACCATCAAATAAAGTTAAATGCATCGTGCTAGGCATGTCTGAACGACAGGTTGAAATGATTAATCATGTTGATGATTTTATTGCTTTCCCAGGTGGTTTGGGCACAATGGAGGAAATTTTTACAGTGTTATCTTGGGCGAACTTGAACTTACACCACAAACCAATTGGATTGATGGATTTTAAGACTTTCATTGTGTTTTCTTGATGATGCCCGGAGAAATGGGTTCCTTTCAAAAAATGTAAAAGATATTATTTTTACTGTCATATCTACCTATGATTTAATTGACAAACTTTTTCCATTTGAACAACAAATTGACCATATCCTTTCCAAGATAAACTTGTCTAATAATGATCGTGGTAAGAAGCGTTGGATAAATCTGGATCTTAACCCTTAATTTTCTTTTTAGATGTAGAATTCCAGCTAGCTAGGCACTGTTTTCTAAACTCTACTTCTACTTTTCAGACATTTGGGACAATGTCTCAATTAGGTTTGAGGGAAGGGAATAGTTGATTAGTAACTTATTTTTATTATTTTTTGTTGTGTTGTTTTTGCTTGGTTTTTAGTTAAAAATTTTCGTAATTCAAAATAATAATAATAAAGATAAAAAATATATTTTATGTTTTTATGTTTTTTTAACTTGACTAATTAGGTGAAATTTGTGTGAGCTAGCTGAGTAAGGAATTTCCACTCCTGAGACGTATTTCAACCTATTTCGTAATAAGTTAATTTTTGTTTATTTCCTTTTGAATTATTTAATTTGTGAATTATCTACAATACTGACTAAATTGGATCTTCATATGCTCAATTGACAGGTATTATCAACATGCATGGTAATATACGGCTATGAGTTGTAAGTGAAAAGTTTGTAATATTCAATGTTCTAGTTTAATTGGAGGAAACATCTAAAAAATGATGGAATAAAATAAAAAAAATAATAAAAAATAAAAATCTTGGATCCGAGTAATTAAGTGCTTAGAGGTGTTTTAAAACCTAGTGCTATAAAGGCAACTGGTTTAGGAGTCACGGACCTAATATATATATATATATATAAACACAGTACCAGATCTGGATCCCAAAAATGGTGCTCTGATACCAATGGGACAACGGATCGAAGATATATGAATTCGTTAAAATATATGAAGATTTGTTTAAGGTTGGCTTTCTATACAAACACAGTACCGGATCTGGATCCCAGAAATGGTGCTCTAAAGGAGGAGGGAGAAGAGAATTACAACTGAGGGGAGAGATCCGGTCTCTATGCCTCAGAGGAATCGTAACAGTTTTAATGGCAAATCTGATATGGTTTATCAGTCTGCAAACATGCAATCTAAATTACAGAAAATAAACAACTTTATTATTATTAAAAACGATTTCTTACATTTTATTTCTTTAGAAAGAACAAACATTGAAACTAATAGCAGAAGAAAGTTTTTGAGAGAATTTGGAGTAATGAGATAAACTGGGGGAAAAACGGATGCCCTCAACTGAAAGGTTAATGGGAACTATATACCCAACATCCAATACATCTTTCATTATTACAAATAGTAAGATGCTCAAATAGTGGATGCTTTTGCTTTTCTTCACATGGCTCTGTCGAGATCACATGGCTTTGTCGAGATCATTATAGTAAGATGCTCAAATAATGGATGCTTTTGCTTTTCTTCACATGGCTTTGTCGAGATCATTATTACAAATAGTAAGATGCTCAAATAGTGGATACTCTTGCTTTTTTTATTCACATGGCTTTGTCGAGCTTTGGATGCTTTGCTTTTTGACTTTGGCATAAGATATGCCTTTGAATGAACTGGATCCACAGCTTTTTTCTCGTGATGAGAATAGTGAGTGAAGGGAATCCAAAATTCTTTTACATTTATTTTTTACTCTTTTTTTCTTTTACTCTTTTTTAATGCTTTAGTGAGGAGAGAATTCCGAAGAAGCAGTCATCTTCGTTATCATCTCCAAGAGAAATAAAGGGCTGAGGCTCCCCACCATCACTGATGAGCTGGTAGCCGAGGATGCTGGCGAGAAGCGAGGAGCTGATGCATGACTTTGAAGTATTCATCTTCAGTTTTGGCACTGGCTAAGAGAGACTGGGCCTTTGACTTTTGGGAGAGGAAAGTGCTTTGGGTTTTTATATCTTCAATGTTGGGCTTGAGATGGCCTTTAGCACAGAGCCATTGCTGGACCATATGTTGGGACAGCTTGGACTCTTAATCAAATTTTGACCACCATTTTACTCTAAAGGTTCTTTAAATGAGCAATTGGGTTTCTTGAGTGTGGAATTGAAGACTCCACATCTAGACCCAAGGTAAGAAAAAGTTTGTACAGAAACAGAGGAAATGGGGAAATCTTTTCTCTGAGTTTGAATGGATATAATGGGCTTTGAAAAGGTTTAAACATGCTTTTGCATTAGAGGTAAGAATATCTGGGCTTGGTCCGAAATAGTTCCACCAATGTTGGAACCAGTTTGGAAGGCTTTCAATAGTTATTTTTGAATTGAAGAAAAATAACAATGAATGGGTTTTCTTTGGATTTTGGATAAGGAATGTATTAAACCATGCCTGTTGGTAATCCTAATAAGAGAAAAACAGGCAATGGTTTAGGTGATTATGGAAATTGGCCGGAAAGAATTTGGGGGCATGTAGGGGTTCTTCCTATTGCTTTAGAGAAATGACTTTTAGGATAGTGGCTGTAGAATAGGCTGGGTCGAGAATGAGCTTCAGAAAGATAAAAATGTTTGAATTTCACTGATTCAGTGAATTCGAGAATGTCTTGATAGTAGGATTAGGGTTTTGATAAATCCTAAGGTTTGAAGAACCAACCAATTGGAAAAAACTTTGAAAGTGTTACAAATGGATCAGGATTATAATACCCATCTTCAATACATAAAATATTTTATTGATAGGTTTTATTATACCAATCCGACTTTTGAGAATGTCTTTGAGAAGCAATTTGGGAAAAAGAACTTCCACTTAAAACAATTTCTTTTAGAGATTTTAAAACTGGAATTTATTTGGAAGAAATCTTTTGAACTTCTTTAATAAGTTCTTGGTTTTTTGAAAAGCTTTGTAAAGCAAGTATGAGTTCAGAGGACTTAGAAATGGACTCTATCCATTCATTTACCTGTTCTTGCGAAGTGATGGCTTTGGATGATGATTCTCCTCTTCTTGGATTGTGTCAACCCAAGATTTTACAGGAATACCAGAGGCTAACTTTGGTATAGGTGGAGGGGATTGAGATTCTTTGTAGGTGCTTTGGACAGAGGGTTCTTTAAGGACGGCTTTGCCTCTGTCTTTTTTCTGACAATCATTCCAATGTGCAGAAACATATTGTACTATTTGTTCTTTATTATTCTTAACTTGTTTTAGAATACCACCATACCCTAAGTCAGACGCATCAGTTTGAGCAACTTTTGGTAAACTAGGGTTAGCTAGATACAAGCAGGGAATTTCTTTAACCGTATCTTTTATTAATCTAACAGCTTTTGTATGTTCATCAGTCCAAGGAACATGAATTTTCTTTAATCTATTATGTAAGGGTTTTGCAATCTTATTGATATTAGGACATAAATCCAGGACATAATTTAAACTTCCGAGAAATCTCTGAAGTTGAGTTTTATCAAGAATTTTATCAGGGAATTTATCTGCAAAAGCAAGAGATCTTTCTATAGGTGTAATCGTTCCTTTGGAAATATAATGTCCTAGGAACCTAACTTTTGTCTGAAACAGAGAGAAATTTTTGTACTGGAAACGGCTAAGCCAGCTTTTATATTGGCAAAATAAAAAGTCTTTAAATGCTTGAAATGTTGATCAATGTCTTTTGAAAAGATCAAAACATCATCAATGTAAACAATACAAAATTCTGAGTAAGGATTATAGATCTCATTCATAATCCTTTGAAACTCAGAAGGTGCATTCTTTAAACCAAATGGCATAACGGTCCATTCATATTGTCCAAATGCAACAGTAAAGGCAGTCTTATAACGGTCTTTTGGATGAATTTGATTTTCCCAAAACTAGACTTCATATCAAATTTTGAAAATATGAATGCAGAGTGAAGTTTTTGGAGCAGATCCTTTTTGTTAGGTATGGGGTACCTAATCCATTTTAGGGTTTTGTTTAAAGGTTTGTAATTGATTACAAGTCTTGGTGTTCCCCTTTCTATTTCAGAGTTTTTATTGACGTAGAAAGCAGCGCAAGACCAAGGGGACCTAGACTTTACAATTAAACCTTTAGATTCTAAATCTTTGATTTCATTCCTGCAATGTTGTTCTAGGTCCATATTCATTGGATAGGTCTAGCTTTTGTAGGAATTTGTTTTTCATCAAAGGAGGTCATAAGGAAGATCGATCAAATGTTGCTTTCTATTATAAAAAGCAGAAGGTAGATCAGCACAAATTTCCTTTTCAATTAAGACTTTGAAATCATGAATCTTTCTTTTTATAAAATCAGTTTGTAGTTGTTTTCCAAGTCTTTCAATATTTAAATCTTTTTGTAAATAGAGTAAGTCATTTTGTTTTTCTTTAATAAAACACTAACTTGGTTCTGGTAAATAGAACAACCTTTTACAATATTTAAATTCCTTGTTTTGGGTTTTTCAATAAAGGAAAACTTTAATTTTTTTATTTTTTACTTTAAAGGTTATACCATCATAGTCAACGGTATAAGGAGTAATGAGGTTTATAAAAGGAGTTCCAAGAATAACAGCATGGTTTATGTCATTTGTTAAAAGAAATGAAGTCCTGAATTCAAAACCCTCATTTGGGATTGAAGCATCAACTTTGGAAGAAATCTTTAATTTTGAATTGTTTGTGGCAGAAAGTCTTTCATGAGTTTTTTTATGAAATCTGTTGGGATAATATTTTCTTTTATACAATTTAAATCAGCACATGTGTCAAACAAGGCTACAGTGTCAATTTGAAAATCTGTTGAGAGAATTAAGTAATCCAAATCAGATATTTTCTTGTTGTAACTTGCTTTAAGACAAAAAGAAAATCATTTGGAAGAGATTCAATATATCCAGATTTTGATTTTCAGGCTCATCATTTTCAGAATCTGGATCCTTTTCAGAGTTTCCTTCCAATTGACTTTTAAGAAGAAGTTGGATTGTTTCAGAATCATTTTTCTGCTGTTCTTTCAAATTCTTTATTTCAAATTTTATTTCTTGAATTTCTTTTTGAAGATCTTGAAAACTGGGTGTGTTTTTTTTTTTTTCTTTTTACTGAGGATCTCAGTAAGATCATAGGTATTCTTTTTTAAAACAGGGGTTTTAGAAGACTCACTTTGGTCAAAATTTTTTAGAAGTTTATCAAGATATTCTTTTTTGTAAATCAGGGTTTGTAATATGTTTTACAAGTTCAAGAAAAGTTTCTTATTCTTTAGTCAAAACATTAATTTTCTTTAAATAAGATTCTGTGCTAGAATCACTATCGCTTTGATCTGAATCAACTAACGCATCAACTTGTCATGGTTCAGAATCTCCTGTCACGGAAAGCTCAGACTAAGAAGAGTTAATAAGTAGCTCTGTTATTTTGGAAAGAGCTTCTTCATCTAGTTCTAACTCATGAAGTTTTTTGTTCATCCTACAATATTTTGCAGTATGACCTTTCTTTCCACATTTATAACAGGTAGCTTCTTTATAATTGAAAGAGGTTCTAGGTTTGGGAGTTTGGGTTCTTTTATTGGGCTTTTTATAAGGTTTCGAAGGTTTCTTATAAAAAATTTCTTTGGGGCTTGGAAAAGACCTTTTAAACTTCTTGGAATTGTAATTCTTTCTGTAAGGCTTTGAAACACATTTTCCATCACAATCTTTGGAGGTAGTAGTTTTGAAAGGATCATAATTGAATTGTTTACAAAAACTGCCTAGTTCTTGCTAGATTTTCTAAGCTCCCATTTTAGACGTTTTTGTAATTTTAGGTCTTGGCAAATCTTTAGGCCTTCTTTATTGATAAAACTGACTAATTCTCCATAGGTAAGTTTATCATAAGGGATTTGATTATCATAAATGGCTTTAATGGAATTCCTAACCTTTTCACCTAGGAGGGTAGGTAAACCAGCAAGAAATTTTTCTTTCCAAGTAATATGATTTGCATAATCTCTTAAGAAGAGTCGGGTAAAGAAAATGGTTTTATAACTTTGGAAATCACTAAGTTTTCTATATCTTAAGTTTTGTAGTAACTCAGCATTTTTATCTCGTAGGTGAAAGGGGTGTTGAGTTTATATCAAGTCCCAAGGATCATTTGTAATGCATAAAAACGAGTTGAATACAACCAAATGAGGTGCGGAAAAAACTCACATGGATCGGTAGAGATGCAACGAAGATGAAAAACGCACTGCTCTCCCTTGCTCGGCAGTGGGCTGCGCGTGATAGGGGCTGCACGGTGGTGACTAGTTCGGCTTCTTCAAGGTTCGGCCATGAGAGACACCATTGAAGAAGCTCTAAGCTTCAAGCTTCCAAGCTCACAAACTCACTACCCTAACACCTTGATATGCCTCCATGAGTGTTCAATGTTCAAACAACGATTTGATTTTGCTCGAGTCAAACTCGTTTTGTGAATAAGTACTCAAAGTACGGATTCTCGAATTAAATTAAACTACATCATTAAATCCAATTTAATATGCATTCAATTCTAATTCGTTATTTAATTCCAAATTAAATATTACACTTTAATAATAAACCTTTTACGACTTAAATTCCAAATTTAATCGTAATGCGTCTCAAAGACCGATTAACGTCCAACGTCAATTCAATTAAAGTCTAATGGGCTTTTAATTGATTTCTTGTGTGGACTTTTGGTCAACTCGGGTCAAACCGAATAACCAAAATCCAATCCGGGATTTACCCCATAATCCCATAAATCAATCTTGGCCCATTAGGCCCAATTAAACTTTAAAGGTTCATTAAGTCATAATTGGACTTTATGGATGAGGTTTGGGCCTAATTGGATCCAACCAATTTTGCCTAAACCCAACTTTGTACAACAAAGCCCAAAAGCCCAATTACAACTTATAAGGCCCAATTTCCAAAAAACAAGCCCAATAAATAAATTATAAAAATCCAATTTTACAATTCAATTAACCTAAAGTGCATAACATTATTAATTACCCAAATCAAAGTTTCCAAAACATCAAATTTGTCCAATTAATAATGCTTATCATCAATGAATCATGTCCAACATAATTTGATCAAAATCAAATTCAATTTCATGCTTCAAGTGTCTCGGCCAAAGAGAGAAATTATGCCCAAATCAAATTCAATCCAATTGAACCTAATCAAACATAAAATCAACAACCCCTAATGATTTCCAAGTCATCCAGTGAACAAAAAATAAAAAATCCAAGACATTAGGGAGCTAACCAAATTCGGCCATAATGAACAAATTGGGGAAAATTAATCCAATTAAATTTTCAACAAATTGATTACATATAAGTCTAAGTTATCCTTATACAAGCATACTTATACAAACAATTTGCCAAAATCATGCTTAAATCAAAAAGCCCCAAATTTGAGCTAAGAACCCTAGTTTCGTTTTATGCACAAATGGCTCTAATACCAATGTTGAGTTTATAACATGTCCCAATGATCATTTGTAATGCATAAAAGCGAGTTGAATACAACCAAATGAGGTGCGGAAAAAACTCACATGGATCGGTAGAGATGCAACGAAGATGAAAAACGCACTGCTCTCCCTTGCTCGACAGTGGGCTGCACGTGATAGGGGCTGCACGGTGGTGACTGGTTCGGCTTCTTCAAGGTTCGGCCATGAGAGACACCATTGAAGAAGCTCTAAGCTTCAAGCTTCCAAGCTCACAAACTCACTACCCTAACACCTTGATATGCCTCCATGAGTGTGCTAGCACATAGATCTTGCAACAAAATCCAATCCTTCTCAAATTTTCGTTCGGTCAAAACCAAAGGAAGATAGGAGATGATTCGGTCCGTTTGACCGTAAGAAAGATGAAGATGGGTTTTGGCTCCAAAAGCCAATACCGAAAATGAAAGAGAGAGAATTAGTGGGAAATGAAAAATTGTAAAAAGGGTTTTATAATTTCCAAATTATTAAACCATTTACAACTTTTAATTTCCAAAAAGGCAAGCATTAAATGCTTGTCAATCACCTCACATCAAATCACATCACTTTATTAAAGTGATATCTCTTTCAATCAATCAATCACATCAATCACTCAAATGTCATATCACTCAAAGTGATGTTTGATTTGACGCTTGATGTGACGAATGATTTTACACTTGATGTGACTTGCGTGCCGCACTCGAATTCGAAATACGAATGTGCTCGCAATCACACTCGGGCTCGGGTTCGTTAATTCCAAATTAACGATTTATCCATTGCGTCGTAATTAAATGATTACGCCTAGCGAATTCACTATTCACGTCGCTAACGAATTAATTCCAAATTAATTCGTTCGACCGAATTAAAATCCAATTTCAATTCCGCGTCGAAATCCAATTTCGATTAATATATCAAATATATTAATTTACCGATTAATTCCAAATTAATCGCTCTCTCTTTAATTGATATTTTATCCTAGATAAAATATCTCTGAAATTAATCCCAGATTAATTTTCTCTCTCATCGAATTAATCCCAGATTAATTAAAGTGCGAGTCATACTTCATCGGTGAATCTTTGGGTAGCGACCCATGAGATCTCCGGATATGTTGGCAGTAAATCGGGTCGACGGACTATCCGAACACGTAAGTACCTCGTACTACGTTATCACCGATTCACAAGACAAGGTTGGCTTCTAGCAAAGCGCCATGCCTACCCAATTTTCCAGAAACATGCTTACAGGAATAAGCGATCTATATCAGGCGTAGTATACGTGGTATTGCGTATTTTGATCCAGTATCGGACTGTCACGTGCTAGGCCTGGGGCTGGAGTTGTGTCTGCCCCATACGAAGCACATGTCGGATGTCTGGTAACTAGTCTCTATAATCAGATATACATGACCTAGTCATAATATCCCGATGGCCGCGCAGCACTTAAGAGTAGTAATATCGTATCCTACGTGACATCATCTCCACTATGACTGGAGTGCTACTTCCGTCTTGACATCACACCCAATACTCTACGATTCTCAATATACCTAGTATCGGCGTACACAGAACCGGTTAAAGCCCTAGATGACCTCAACCAAAGTATATTGATTATCGTAAGCATTAGCGGTGCAAATCTCAAGTTAAGACTTAATACACCTACCCTGATGTCGGACTCCCATAGACACATAGTCAAACTACCAATGGGATTCCGAAGGGGTCTATCCAGAGCGAAGCTGTTTCCCGTACCGTCAGTGAAACACAACCTCCTACCGCACTTGCATAAGTATCCAATACTCAAGTATATGAGAACTACGCCGCTGTGCCCTCACAACGCGCACAAGTACGATACTAGTCTTTTACGTATTTATCGATGTCCAATCTCGATAATACTCTGACTAGGGATATTTAATGATTTATCCTTCATTGATTGATACTGTCTCATATCATTCTCAATCAAGGAACAAATCATAAGGACCTCTAATCATTTATACATCTTGGTGACCTAATCACAAATGATAAGAGTGCAATCTCCTTTATTACATAGTTAATTTGTACAACAACACCGTGATCTGTACAAATAGTGACGCTATGGGTCATAATTGTCCAACAAGGGGTCACCTATGAAATGGAGGGAAATGGTCAAAATTAAGGTCGCAACTGCATCTTGAATAGGACTGCTATAATCATCCAGAATATGAGTGTTATCTTCATCTGTTTGAATAGAATTCAAGATATCTAGTTGTTGTTGTTAGGTGAGAAGATGATCCCACCAACCTTTAAGTTGACCGGTAAAACCAGCAATGAGGATTTCTGCAATAGCTTTGTCAGAAGTTCCTGATTGGGTTTTGTAGACATTAGATGCCATAGTCATTTGTTGTAATAGACCGAGAATGTTGTATTCTGACATTCCATCTATATTCCATTGATAGACAGAAGATGCAATAAACCGAGACTGGTTTATTGCACTGGGCCTATTATCAATGGCTAGATCAGGAGGAGAATGAGAGGTAGCAGGCAGTGCTAATTCCCAATGAATTTTATTGACTTTTGAAATAGGCTTGGGTTTTTCTTGAAAAGCTTCTATGTCTGAAGAGGCTATGGAAGAGTGGTCTATATCTAGAACTCCAATTTTACTACTAGATTGGGGAGTATCAGGAGTAATATTATTTTTCTTTGAATAGGAAGAAGATGTTTCTATCCTATCTAACAGTTCTTTAATAGCTTTAGCAAAATCTGATTTTAATTCATGGATAAGTTTATGACTATTTTTCGAGACCTGGAATGGTTCAAAAATAGGCTTTTTAAACTTCATGTCCTCATAAAAACTTTATAGTCTTCTGAGGAGAAACAGTTATTGTGGACTGTTGGATCTGATTTTCCAGTCTGGTTAACTGCTTTCCTATCGTATTTAGATTTGTATTACAAAAACTATTTGTTGGATAATACTATCTAGATCTTTGTCAGTGTCATTGGTTCTATGTATTTTAAAAGGTGAGGCTTTAATCTGAACAGAAGGCTCTCCATGATCAATAGTTATATTTCTCAAATGAGGGTGTTCAGATTCGATGGTTCTATCACTATCAGAAAGGTTCCATTGTGAAATTTTTTTTTCTAATAGTAATGGGATTTGATTCTTTAAAAGGGTAAGAAATGTTGTTCTCGGACGTATACATTTCAAACCAATCAAAAAATGTTATGTGGGCTTTATGCAAGTTTATAAACTCATAGTAAATTTTTTGAATTTGTTTTCTTTGGTCTAAAAATTGTTTAAAAACCAAAGTCTTTTTTCTTTGTTTAAATTGGAATAAAAATCTTGGTTCAAAGAGGCTTTATCCAATTCGAAATCTTTTTGTAGGACATTTATGACATTTTCTGTAACAGCAGAAAATGTTGGAGATGTTGGGGGAGAATGGTCATTCTCCTCTTTGATTTGTTCATGTTGACTACTGGTATAAATCGGGTGTGGGATACTAGTAGTGTAGTCAACATAACGAATGGAAGAACTAGGAATATCTGAAGTGGAGAATCTAGGTTGATCTTTATATGGCAGGTTTATGACGGATGGGACTTTAGAGAATTTTCTTTCTAAAGAGGGAATACTAGAAACAGATTCTCTATCACCGAACCTAGATGAAGTACTTCTTTTCAAAGATAATCTAACTTTTCCATCAGAATACTCAGTCACATTTTGCAACTCTGTATTAGGCTCAAGTTGTTTTGAAATTACTGGTTCAGTGGCTCCTTCCAGAATCCATTCCTCGGGAAGATTAATATCTTTCCATTGGATAGGTCTAGGAATAACAGTATTTGATTTTGATAGGTCAGTCTGTAAGATAAGAGTTTCGTCATTTTTCGACTGGAGTTTATGTTGCGTATTAAACGCATAATGCATAGCTTTATAAGAGATTTTGTAGATCAAGGCAACATGAATTAATCCTTCAATCATATGGTAATTGTGGGTTTTGATTTGAAGAATCATGCTTTTGAGAATATTTTTGTCTTTCAAGGAGACTGTAATGTTTGGGTAACAGTCGAAAGAAATAGGACATTTACAGAGACTTGATTCAATACTACTGAGTAAAGAATCGTCAAAAGAGATGAATATGCCATCTCTTAAAACTGCTAAGATAGAAGTATCTAGGCCTTCTTTAGTAAGGGGCTTTATTCTGACTTGGATCAAACCAATATGCACATAATTAAATTTCTTATCTCTTAAATGCTTTAAAGTATTTTCTGGAAATAATTGAATTGTTTTAAAAGGTTTTGTAAGAGTAATATCACGTTCTTCAGTCTTTATAATATAATCTGTTTTTAGAAAATCAAGCTTTTTGGTTTTGTAAATCATATCTTTAGAAATCTTTGGCAATTTCCAACAGTCAATAGCTTTATCAAAATCTTCAATTATGAATTCTTCGGAGTTCACAATATTCTTAGAAACATTAGTCTTTTCGGATGAAGAACTAGAGAAAGATGAAGTTCTACATAATAGAGAATCCATGAAAAGCAATACTTTTTTAAATTAAAACCTATGTGAATGTCTACAGGTATGGTTTTACTGCCCTAAGCGGAAACCTCTCCTAGACGGGACTTACAACCAGTAAAAAAGGATTTGCCAAGACCTAAAATTACAAAAACGTCTAAAATGGGAGCTCAGAAAATCTAAGCAAGAACTAGGCAGTTTTTGTAAACAATTCAATTTTGATCCTTTCAAAGCTACTACCTCCAAATATTGTGATGGAAAATGTGTTTCAAGCCCTTACAGAAAGAATTACAATTCCAAGAAGTTTAAAAGGTCTTTTCCAAAATCCAAAGAAAAACACATTCATGGTTATTTTTCTTCAATTTAAAAAAACTGTTGAAAGCCTTCTAAACTGGTTCCAACATTGGTGGAACTTTTTCGGACCAAGCCCAGATATTCTTACCTCTAATGCAAAAGCATGTTTAAACCTTTTCAAAGCCCATTATATCCCTTCAAACTCAGAGAAAAGATTTCCCCCTTTCCTCTGTTTCTGTACAAACTTTTTTCTTACCTTGGGTCTGGATGTGGAGTCTTCAATTCCACACTCAAGAAACCCAATTGCTCATTCATAGAACCTTTAAAGTAAAATGGTGGTCAAAATTTGATTAAGAGTCCAAGCTGTCCCAACATATGGTCCAGCAATGGCTTTGTGCTAAAGGCCATCTCAAGCCCAACATTGAAGATATAAAGACCCAAAGCACTTTCCTCTCCCAAAAGTCAAAGGCCCAGTCTCTCTTAGCCAGTGCCAAAACTGAAGATGAATACTTCAAAGTCATGCATCAGCTCCTCGCTTCTCGGCCAGCATCCTCGGTTGCCAGCTCATCAAGTGATGGTGGGGAGCCTCAGCCCTTTATATCTCTTGGAGATGATAACGAAGATGATTGCTTTGGAATTCTCTCCTCACTAAAGCATTAAAAAAAAGAGTAAAAGAAAAAAAAGTAAAAGAAAAAAGAGTAAAAAAAAAAGTAAAAGAATTTGGGATTCCCTTCACTCACTATTCTCATCACGAAAAAAAAGCTGTGGGATCCAGTTCATTCAAAGGCATATCTTATGCCAAGTCAAAAAGCAAAGCATCCAAAGCTCGACAAAGCCATGTGAAGAAAATTTTTCTACGCATATCTAAATTCCAAAATGATTTATTAAACCAAAATTTTTTACTAAGAATTGATTGTAAAGCTGCAAAACATGTTTTATAAAAGGATGTTCAAAACATTGCATCTAAACAAATTTTTGCACGATGGAAAGCAATTTTAAGTATTTTTTATTTTGAAATCGAATTTATAAAAGGAGATAAAAATTCTATTCCAGATTTTCTGACCGGAGAATTTCTTCAAAATAGATAATGGCGCCCAAAAGAAAAGACACAGGCAAAGCCATTCTTAAAGAATAGGCCCAGTGCAATAAACCAAGCCTTTTTCAAAAGTCAATAAAATTCATTTGGAATTAGCACTACCTGCTACCTCTCATTCTCCTTCTGATCTAGCCATTGATAATAGGCCCAGTGCAATAAACCAGTCTCTGTTTAATGCATCTTCTGTCTATGAATGGAATATAGATGGAATGTTAGAAAACAACATTCTCGGTCTATTACAACAAATGACTATGGCAGCTAATGCCTACAAAACCCAATCAGGAACTTCTGACAAAGCTATTGCAGAAATCCTCATTGCTGGTTTACCGGTCAACTTAAAGGTTGGTGGGATCATCTTCTCACCAAACAACAACAACTAGACATCTTGAATGCTATTCAAACAGATGAAGATAACACTTATATTCTGGATGATTATAGCAGTCCTATTCAAGATGCAGTTGCGACCTTAATTTTGACCATTTCCCTCCATTTCATAGGTGACCCCTCTCACCTACGAGATAAAAATGCTGAGTTACTACATAACTTAAGATGTAGAAAACTTAGTGATTTCCAAAGTTATAAAACCACTTTCTTTACCCGACTCTTCATTAGAGATGATGCAAATCATATTACTTGGAAAGAAAATTTTCTTGCTGGTTTACCTACCCTCATAGGTGAAAAGGTTAGGAATTCCATTAAAACCCCTTATGATAATCAAATCCCTTATGATAAACTTACCTACGGAGAATTAGTCAGTTATATCAATAAAGAAGGCCTAAAGATTTGCCAAGACCTAAAATTACAAAAACGTCTAAAATGAGAGCTTAGAAAATCTAAGCAAGAACTAGGCAATTTTTGTAAACAATTCAATTATGATCCTTTCAAAACTACTACCTCCAAAGATTGTGATGGAAAATGTGTTTCAAAGCCTTACAGAAAGAATTACAATTCGAAGAAGTTAAAAGGTCTTTTCCAAGACCAAAAGAAAATTTTTATAAGAAACCTTCGAAACCTTATAAAAAGCCCAATAAAAGAACCCAAACTCCCAAACCTAGAACCTCTTTCAATTATAAAGAAGCTACCTGTTATAAATGTGGAAGAAAGGTCATACTGCAAAATATTGTAGGATGAACAAAAAACTTCATGAGCTGGAACTAGATGAAGAAGTTCTTTCTAAAATAACAGAGCTGCTTATTGACTCTTCTGAGTCCGAGCTTTCCGTGACAGGAGATTCTGAACCATTACAAGTTGATGAGTTAGTTGATTCAGATCAAAGCGATAGTGATTCTAGCACATAATCTTTTTAAAGAAAATTAATGTTTTGACTAAAGAACAAGAACCTTTCTTGAACTTGTAAAACATATTACAAACCCTGATTTACAAAAAGAATATCTTGATAAATTTCTAAATTTTTTTTACCAAAGTGAGTCTTCTAAAACCCCTATTTTAAAAAAGAATACCTATGATCTTACTGAGATCCTCACTAAAAAGAAAAATAAAAAAGACACACCCAGTTTTCAAGATCTTCGAAAAGAAATTCAAGAAATAAAATTTGAAATAAAGAATTTGAAAGAACAATAGAAAAATGATTCTGAAACAATCCAACTTCTTCTTAAAAATCAATTGGAAGGAAACTCTGAAAAGGATCAAGATTCTTAAAATGATGAGCCTGAAAATCAAAATCTGGATAATATTGAATCTCTTCCAAATGATTTTCTTTTTGTCTTAAAGCAAGTTACAACAAGAAAATATCTGATTTTGATTACTTTAATTCTCTCAACAGATAATGTAGCCTTGTTTGTCACATGTGCTGATTTAAATTGTATAAAAGAAATTATTATGCTAAACAGATTTCATAAAAAAACTCATGAAACTTTCTGCCGCAAACAATTCAAAATTAAAGATTTCTTCCAAAGTTGATGCTTCAATCCCAAATGACGGTTTTGAATTCAGGACTTCCTTTCTTTTAACAAATGACATACACCATGCGGTTATTCTTGGAACTCCTTTCATAAACCTCATTACTCTTTATACCGTTGACTATGATGGTATAACCTTTAAAGCAAAAATAAAAAATTAAAGTTTTCCTTTATTGAAAAACCCAAAACAAGGAATTTAAATATTGTAAAAGCTTGTTCTGTTTACCAAAACCAAGTTAGTGTTTTATTAAAGAAAAAACAAAATGACTTACTCTATTTACAAAAAGATTTAAATATTGAAAGCCTTGGAAAACAACTACAAACTGATTTTATAAAAAGAAAGATTCATGATTTCAAAGTCTTAATTGAAAAGGAAATTTGTGCTGATCTACCTTCTGCTTTTTGGAATAGAAAGCAACATTTGATCGATCTTCCTTATGAATCCTCCTTTGATGAAAAACAAATTCCTACAAAAGCTAGACCTATTCAAATGAATATGGACCTAGAACAACATTGCAGGAATGAAATCAAAGATTTAGAATCTAAAGGTTTAATTGTAAAGTCTAGGTCCCCTTGGTCTTGCGCTGCTTTCTACGTCAATAAAAACTCTGAAATAGAAAGGGGAACACCAAGACTTGTAATCAATTACAAACCTTTAAATAAAGCCCTAAAATGGATTAGGTACCCCATACCTAACAAAAAGGATCTGCTCCAAAAACTTCACTCTACATTCATATTTTCAAAATTTGATATGAAGTCTGGTTTTTGGCAAATTCAAATTCATCCAAAAGACCGTTATAAGACTGCCTTTACTGTTCCATTTGGACAATATGAATGGACCGTTATGCCATTTGGTTTAAAGAATGCACCTTCTGAGTTTCAAATGATTATGAATGAGATCTATAATCCTTACTCAGAATTTTGTATTGTTTACATTGATGATGTTTTGATCTTTTCAAAAGACATTGATCAATATTTCAAGCATTTAAAGACTTTTTATTTTGCCACTAGAAAAGCTGGCTTAGCCATTTCCAATACAAAAATTTCTCTGTTTCAGACAAAAGTTAGGTTCCTAGGACATTATATTTCCAAAAGAACGATTACACCTATAGAAAGATCTCATGCTTTTGCAAATAAATTCCCTGATAAAATTCTTGATAAAACTCAACTTCAGAGATTTCTCGGAAGTTTAAATTATGTCCTGGATTTCTGTCCTAATATCAATAGGATTGCAAAACCCTTACATAATAGATTAAAGAAAATTCCCGTTCCTTGGACTGATGAACATACAAATGCTATTAGATTAATAAAAGATATGGTTAAAGAAATTCACTACTTGTATCTAGCTAACCCTAGTTTACCAAAAGTTGTTGAAATTGATGCGTCTGACTTAGGGTATGGTGGTATTCTAAATCAAGTTGAGAATAATAAAGAACAAATAGTACAATATGTTTCTACACATTGGAATGATTGTCAGAAAAATTATTCTACTATTAAAAAAGAATTTTTATCCATTGTTCTATGCATATCTAAATTCCAAAGTGATTTGTTAAACCAAAAATTTTTACTAAGAATTGATTGTAAAGCTGCAAAACATGTTTTAGAAAAGGATGTTCAAAACATTACATCTAAACAAATTTTTGCACGATGGCAAGCAATTTTAAGTATTTTTGATTTTGAAATCGAATTTATAAAAGGAGATAAAACTATGTTCCAGATTTTCTGACCAGAGAATTTCTTCAAAACAGATAATGGCGCCCAAAAGAAAAGACACAGGCAAAGCCATCCTTAAAGAACCCTCTGTCCAAAGCACCTACAAAGAATCTCAATCCCCTCCACCTATACCAAAGTTAGCCTATGGTATTCCTGTAAAATCTTGGGTTGACACAATCCAAGAAGAAGAAGAATCATCATCCAAAGCCATCACTTCGCAAGAACGGGTAAATGAATGGATATAGTCCATTTCTAAGTCCCCTGAACTCATACTTGCTTTACAAAGCTTTTCAAAAAACCAAGAACTTACTAAAGAAGTTCAAAAGATTTCTTCCAAAGAAATTCTAGTTTTAAAATCTCCAAAAGAAATTGTTTTAAGTGGAAGTTCTTCTTCCCAAATTGCTTCTCAAAGACATTCTCAAAAGTCGGATTGGTATAATAAAACCTATCAAGAAAATATTTTAAGTGTTGAAAATGGGTATTATAATCCTGATGCATTTGTAACACTTTCAAATTTTTTTCCAAAGGGTTGGTTCTTCAAACCTTGGGATTTATCAAAACCCCAATCCTACTATCAAGACATTCTCGAATTCACTGAATCAGTGAAATTCAAACATTTTTATCTTTCTGAAGCTCATTCTGACCCAGCCTATTCTACAACCACTATCCTAAAAGTCATTTCTCTAAAGCAATGAGAAGAACCCCTACATGCCCCCAAATTCTTTCCGGCCAATTTCCATAAACCATTGCCTGTCTTTCTCTTATTGGGATTACGAACAGGCATGGTTTAATACATTCCTTATCCAAAATCCAAAAAAACCCATTCATGGTTATTTTTCTCCAATTCAAAAATAACTGTTGAAAGCCTTCCAAACTGGCTCCAATATTAGTGGAACTATTTCGGACCAAGCCCAGATATTCTTACCTCTAATGCAAAAGCATGTTTAAACCTTTTCAAAGCCCATTAAATCCCATCAAACTCAGAGAAAAGATTTCCCCTTTCCTCTGTTTCGGTACAAACTTTTTCTTACCTTGGGTCTGGATGTGGAGTCTTCAATTCCACACTCAATAAACCCAATTGCTCATTCAAAGAACCTTTAAAGTAAAATGGTGGTCAAAATTTGATGAAGAGTCCAAGCTGTCCCAACATATGGTCCAACAATGGCTCTGTGCTAAAGGCCATCTCAAGCACAACATTGAAGATATAAAGACCCAAAGCACTTTCCTCTCCCAAAAGTCAAAGGCCCAGTCTCTCTTAGCTAGTGCCAAAACTGAAGATGAATACTTCAAAGTCATGCATCAGCTAATCGCTTCTCGGCCAGCATCCTCGGCTACCAGCTCATCAAGTGATAGTGGGGAGCCTCACCCCTTAATTTCTCTTGGAGATGATAACGAAGATGACTGCTTCGGAATTCTCTCCTCACTAAAGCATTAAAAAAAAGAGTAGAAGAAAAAAAGAGTAAAAGAAAAAAAAAGTAAAAGAATTTTGGATTCCCTTCACTCACTATTCTCATCACGAGGAAAAGCTGTGGGATCCAGTTCATTCAAAGGCATATCTTATGCGAAAGTCAAAAGGCAAAGCATCCAAAGCTCGACAAAGACATGTGAAAAAAAACAAAAGTATCCACTATTTGAGCATATTACTATTTGTAATAATGATCTCGACAAAGCCATGTGAAGAAAAGCAAAAGCATCCATTATTTGAGCATCTTACTATAATGATCTCGACAAAGCCATGTGATCTTGACAGAGCCATGTGAAGAAAAGCAAAAGCATCCACTATTTGAGCATCTTACTATTTGTAATAATGAAAGATGTACTGGATGTTGGGTATATAGTTCCCATTAACCCTTCAGTTGAGGGCATCCGTTTTCCCACAGTTTATCTCATTACTCCAAATTCTCTCAAAACTTTCTTCTCCTTTTAGTTTCAAAGTTTGTTCTTTCTAAAGAAATAAAATGTAAGAAATCATTTTGTCATAATAATAAAGTTGTTTATTTTCTGTAATTTAGATTGCATGTTTGCAGACTGATAAACCATATCAGATCTGTCATTAAAACTGTTACGATTCCTCGGAGGCATAGAGACCAAATCTCTCCCCTCAGTTGTAATTCTCTTCTCCCTCCTCATTCAGAGCACCATTTCTGAGATCCAGATCTGGTACTGTGTTTGTATAGAAAGCCAACCTTAAACAAATCTTCATATATTTTAACGAATTCATATATCTTCGATCCGTTGTCCCATTGTAGGATAATGGTTGTAGAATAGGCTGGCTCATAAAGAGCTTCAGAAAGATAAAAATGTTTGAATTTCACTAATTCAGAGAATTCGAGAATGTCTTGATAGTAGGATTGGGGTTTTGATAAATCCCAAGGTTTGAAGAACCAACCCTTTGGAAAAAACTTTGAAAGTGTTACAATGGATCAGGATTATAATACCCATCTTCAACAATTAAATTATTTTCAAAAATGCTTTAAAGCATTTAAGAGATAGGAAATTTAATTATGTGTATATTGGTTTGATCCAAGTCGGAATAAAGCCCCTTACTAAAGAGGCCTAGATACTTCTATCTTAGGAGTTTTAAGAGATGACAGATTCATCTCTTTTGATGATTCTTTACTCAGTAGTATTGAATCAAGTCTCTGTAAAGGTCCTATTTCTTTCGACTGTTACCCAAACATTACAGTCTCCTTGAAAGACAAGGAGTGTTTGTATATATATCAAAAATTAAAAAAAAAAGATATATGAGATATGAGTAATTAAGTCTGTAAGGGTGTCTTAACACCTAGTGCCCTAAAGCCAACTGGTGTAGACGCTGGTTTTCGCCCAAGGTCCATAATCAAGAAAGTATGAGGCACTAGCGATCCTGTAAAACAAAGGTAGAATGAATGGGGAGTACTGCCCACCGGTGTGGTTGGTGCCGTAGGCACTCCGACGCTCAAGTTAGTAGTGAACAAGTTGTAAATAATGGAATAGTAAGGCTTGATGTTACCTTGACTTCTGTTGACTACCATAAGGGCGGTGGTCGATGTTTAGAGAGTAAGAAGCTTAGAGAGCTCAAGTATGAGAGTTAAGACTTGCCCCTCAACAGTGAATCTTCTCTTCCTTTTATAAACTCCTTCGAGGTCAGCTTTAATTCCTCCATTAATTGCTTGTTAGTTGGGTATCTAAAACGGCTAACTACGTGAAGGAGTTTCTAGCTTTGATTTTGGGCATTTCGGATTTGGGTAACTGATCAGTCAACGGTTTGCTTGGTAGGTCTCTTTTTGTGTTGGCTTGAGAAGGTAATTGGGTCCTTGGCACAAGTCTATTCTATTTCGAGGGATTGGGCTGCCACTAGTGTAGAGACTGAAGCGAAAAGTCAAAAATGCCATCGGCCCAAATTTATCCCATACAGTTTTTCCCATACTCTCTAAGGCTAAAAGTCATTGACTTGGAGAGTATTTTTGTGCATGTCGAATGAAATAGGATGCGGGGTATTTTGCTAACTGAACCTGACGAAGGCTCAAAACTAATTCAAACGACATTGTCGTAAGGACTGAGGGAAGTTCATGTCTTCAATTGACTCGACATGACTCCTTGGGAGATGTCCCGGGTGGACTGAGCCAGATGAAGGTTCAGGAGCTATTTCACACGAAATTATCATATGGATTGAGGGAAGTCCATTGTTTCAGTTAACTCGATATGAGTCATTGCGGGATGTCCCCGGTCGACTAAACCAGATGAAGGTTCAAGATTTAATTCACACGATATTGTCATATGGACTGAGGGAAGTCAATATCTTCAGTTTACTCGACGTGAGTCCTTGAGGGATGTCCTTGGTCCACTGAACCAGATGAAGGTTCATGAGTTAATTCACATGAAATTATCGTATGGACTGAGGGAAGTCCCTAGTCGACTTAACCAGATGAAGGTTCATGAGCTAATTCATATGATATTATCGTATGGACTGAGGAAAGTCTATGTCTTCAATTGACTCGATATAAGTAAATGTGGGATTTCCCTAATCGACTGAATCAGATAAAGGTTTAGGAGCTAACTTACTCAAAATTATCTCGTGGACTGAGGGAAGTCCATGCCTTCAGTTGACTCGACATGAGGCATTGGGGGATGTCCCCGTTCGATTGAACTAAATGAAGGTTTATGAGCTAATTCACACGAAATTTTCTTATGGACTGATGGAAGTCCATGTCTTCAATTGACTTGACAAGAGTCCATGGGGGATGTCCCCGATCAACTGAACCAAGTGAAGGTTCAAGATCTAATCCAGACATTATCGTATTGACTGAGGGAAGTTCATGTCTTTAATTGACTCGACATGAGTCCATGGGGGATGTCCCCAGTTGATTGAAACAGATAAAGGTTCAAGAGCTAACTCACACGATATTATCGCATGGACTGAGGGAAGTCTATGTCTTCAGTTGACTTGACATGAGTACTTGGGGGATGTCCCAGGTCGACTAAACTAGATGAAGGTCAGGATAATCCCCATACTACTAGTCAAAAGAACAAGGGAGTCTTCAATGTCGTCTGAACTTGATGAAAGTATATGAAGGTCTCCACTACACTAGTTCTGATGAAGGTCCAAGGGAGGCTATGGTCAACTTGATCTGATGAAGTTCTATGAGGCTCTTCACTTCTCACTCTACAATCTTCACTCTACGAAACCTGCCAAAGGTCTGTGATGGTCTTCATTCCTCATTCTATAATCCTCACTCTACAAGACCTGACAAAGGTCAAAGGGTCTTCATTCCTCATTCTATAATCCTCACTCTACCAGATCTGACAAAGGTAAGTCTTCATTCCTCATTCTACAGTATCATATATGTAGTGTCGAATGAGATCTTTAACGAGTGTCAAGCTTCACATGGAAGTGTCAACTGAGATCCTTATCAAATGTCAAGCTTTATACGTGTAGTGTCGAATGGGGTCCTTAACAAGTGTCAAGCTTCATACGTGTAGTGTCGACTGAGATCCTTAACAAATGTCAAGCTCCACACGTGTAGTGTCGACTGGGGTATCCTCCTCATGGTGAGTCTTTATTCATGTAGCGTCTACTAGAACATATGCCTCACGCTGAGTCTCTATACATGTAGTGTCGATTAGGATATCCTTCTCATGGCGAGTCTTCATGTAGTGTCGACTAGGACATCCCCCTCATACTGAGTTTCTAAACTTATAGTGTCTATTATGACAATATGATATGATATGTCATACACGTTTGCTGTCTAAAATAGTGTCGTGTGGAGCAAAGGATGAATGTCATTCGACATGCTGTAAGCCACATTGACTAGACTTTTGGCTCAAGCAAATTCAATTATCTTTAGTTGTTATGTCAAATGAGATAGTTTTGCCTTATGTCAAGTTGTACATCCGAAATTATAATCATGGTTAGTAGTTAAGAAGAGATTCCTTATACTTGTCATATGAGGTTTCTGTCGAATGAGCTAGATATTGGTCATCCAATATATATCGGGTGGAACCATACGATGTTACACCTTATACGTGCCTAGGAAATGAAATTGTTAGGAAAAAAACTTGAACTTCATTGGATATTTGTGGAGCTTTTTCTGAAAAGACTAGGAAAATGAAAATTCAGCTCTTATTGGCTTGTCATGTCGAATGAGACCACTGCATGGCTGAAATTTCCAACAATGTTAGTGGCAAAAGTTAAAGGATCATACCTGTTGTTTGGAAATTTCATCGAATAAACCAATTGGTAGCTTAGTTACAAGTTGCACGCCTATTTTAGAATAATATCGTATGAGAAGATTTGATGGCTCTCAGTATAAGAGTAATATCTTGTGTCGATTGGGATAACTGCATGTTTTTGTACATGCTATATTTTTTTGTCCTATGGAAATTATGACAACCTTTCTCGTGTAGTCTAAAGTAGATGACAATTCATAGAGAATACTTCTTGGTAGATTATGTATGCTAGAGGATTATGAGGGTATTCTCATTTTGAATTGGAGAAGCGTGTCGCTTGGGCCAGGTGATGGTCTATATAAGTTAATTTGGAATGAATGGGCTTCTACCTAAGTTTGGGTTCTGTAAAGGATAATTTTTTTCTAAAGTAACCAATTAATACTTGTTTGGGAAGCTATGATGTCCCTAATGCAACAATAGGTGGTCATTTGGCCCCCGTTTTTTATGGACTAATTACATCAAGTGTCACTTTATTGAAATATATTGCTAGCACATCATTTGTAGGGTCGCTTGGGCGGATTTGAGGTTCTCTCATTGTAATGGCTGATGGAACTTTCTCTTTTATGTTCCTCTTATCCTCCTCCCATCTAATCTCAATTTGAGTCCGTGCCATGGCATGGTTCATAATGTAGCATCGGAATTTGGTCAGCTTCTTATAAACTATGCTATCTACTTGTAACTCATTCCTGAAAGCTTCAATGGCTGTTGGCTGGTGGAGATCCAGAATGGATATTCTATCTTTGTTGAAACGTGAGATGTAGCATCATAGAGATTCTCCTTTCCGCTGCTGAATTACGTTAAGGTCGACTTCAATTTTCTCAAGTTTACAAGAGCTGGAAAAGTACAACATAAACTTATCAGCTAGTTCCTAAAATGACACAATAGTCCTGTAAGGTAGATTAACGAACCAAGAGAGAGTTGGGTCTGCCAACATTTCTCCGAATCCTCTACACATTCCTGATTCCCATTGATAAGGATCCAGATCACTCGACATCATCTTGTATTTGTAATAGATCACATAATCATCCGGATCTATGGATCCATCACACAGCTTCATATCTGGTGGGCTGAACTTTCGTGGGAGTTCAGTGGAAGTAATGGATCCCAAAAAGGGAGTATCTAAGATTGTGCCAGCTTGGCTTTTTCTCACTGGTAGTCTGACACCAGGTAGGCTGGAGAGAATTACATCTTTGACCTCTTCAATTTCCTTACGCATGATGGAGGAAACCTTCACTGCTTGGTCGGTTGGGGAGATACATTGACTTCTTTCTTGATTTGGTGGATGGTTGTCTGATGGGGGATTGTCACTTGCCATATTATTAAATACCCCTAGGAAACTGGTTGGGATTGTAAGATTGCTGAGATGGCCTGGAGTGTCACGAAGTTGGGAGGTTGAAGAAATTTTCTCCAATTACTTCTGAAAGGTCGTATTAGAGATTCGCATAACTGAGTTTTCCTCCTCTAAGACATGTAATCGTTCTTGTAGAATGACCAGTTGAGAGGCCTCATTGTGTGATGTCAGATAGCTGCTAGAAGCCATGTGTAGTTGTGTTGAAGGGATTGTAGACTGAGATATCTTCACTTGCAATGAATTCCTAAGGCCCCACGGTGGGCGCCAAATTATAGATGTTGGTTTTCGCCCAAGGTCCACAATCGATAATTTATAGTATGGGGGCACTAGCGATTTTGCAAAACAAATGTAGAATGTGTTGGGTTTCTATTAACTCCCAATGATCATTTATAAGCAATGAAACACATGTGAATACTCAATAGAGAATGGCGGAATCATACTCACAATCAACGGATTGGATGCTACGAAGAACAAAAACTTTTCCTTCCTTGTTGGGGTATTTTCGGCCAAGCCATCATGTTGCCATCCATGGATGAATCTTCAAGCTCCAAGCTTTATCAATGGATTCCAAGCTCATAAGTAGGTTTCCCTATCACCTTGTATGCCTCTTTGTGTGCTAGCACTTAAGTAATTTTGCCATAAAATCACCTTATTTCTTCCTTTCATTCTCGGCCAATCAAGATCCTTTAAAGAAATTGGTTTCAAAAACCAAAAGGAGAGAAGAGAGAATAGGCCACCATGGGCGAATACCATAGAGGGAGAAAGAGAGATGGTGTGTCTTGTATTTAATTTTCAGATTTCAAAAAAACTTATACAAAAATCCAACTTCCAAAGTCAAAGAGCAAAAAGGCATTAAAGCCTTCCATCAACACACATCACTATTCACATCACATCTATTACTATTCATGACAAGTTGTCAAGTCACTCAAAGTTACTAGACATCACATCAATTGATAGACTAGTGATTTGACGCTAGATGTGACTAGTAATTTGACGTTTGATTTGACTTGCGTGACGCACTCGAATTCGAAATGTGAATGCGCTCGTAAAATAATCCCGGGCTTGGGTTCGCTAATTCCAAATTAACGAATTCTCCATCGCGTCGTAATTAAATCTAATTTAATTAAATAATCATGCCAAGCATAATTACTATTCACGTCGCTAATGAATTAATTCTAAATTAATTCGTTCGCCCGAATTAAAATTCGATTTTAATTTCGCATCGAATTCCAATTTCGTTTAATATATCGAATATATTAATTTACCGATTAATTCCAAATTAATCGTTCTCTCTCCTTAATTAATATTTTATCCCAGATAAAATTTCTCCGTAATTAGTCCCATATTTATTTTCTCTCTCATCTAGTTAATCCCAAATTAATAAAGTGTGAGTCAAATGTCATCGGTGAACCTTCGGAAAGTAACCCATGAGATCTCCGGATATGTTGGTAGTAAATTCGGTCATCGGACTATCCGAACACGTACGTACCAAGTACTATGTTTTATCAATTTACAAGACAAGGTTGGCCTATAGTAAAGCGCCATGCCTACCTAATTCTCCAGAAACATGCTTACAGGAATAAACGATCTATATCAGGCGTAGTATACGTGGTATTGCGTATGTCGATCCAATATTAGATGTCATGTGCTAGGCTTGGGGCTGGAATTGTGTCTGCCCCGTATGGAGCACATGTTGGATGTCTGGTAACTAGTCTCTATAATCAGATATACATGACCTAGTCATAATATCCTGATAGCTGCAACATTCAAGAGCAACAGTCCCGTATCCTACGTGACATCATATTCACTATGATTGGAGTGATACTTCCATCTTGACATCACACCCAATACACTACGGTTCTCAATATTCCCAGCAGAGGCGTACACAGAACCGGTTAAAACACCGGACGACCAAAACCAAATCATATTGATTGTCACAAGTATTAATGGTGCAAGTCTAAAGTTAAGACCAAATACACCTACCCTGATTTCGGACTTCCATAGACACATAGTCATACTACCAATGGAATTCCGAAGGGGTCTATCCAGAGGGAAGCTGTTTTTCGTACCATTGGTAAAACACAACCTCATATTACACTTGAATGAGTATCAAATACCCAAATATATGAGAACTATGCCGTTATGATATCACATAACGCGCACAAGTGTAATACTAGTCTTATACGCATTTATCGATGTCCAATCTCGATAATACTCTGACTAGGGATATTTAATGATTAATCCTTCGTGGACTGATACTGTCTCATATCATCTCAATCCAGGAACTATTCATATGGACGTCCTATCATTTATACGTCTAGATGATCTAATCACAAATGATAAGAGAGCAATCTCATTTGTCACATAGTTAATTTGTACAACAACACCATGATCTGTACAAATAGTGACGCTATAGGTCATAACCGTCCAACAATCTCCCAATTGGCCTATAACTAGTCACTCGAGTATCTAACACCCGAACTATGTATGGTTGGCTCAAACTGCTGAGGAAAGTCTTTCGTCAGCGGATTTGCACGATTATCGTCTGATGTGAGTTATTCGATCATCACATCACCACGATGTATGATCCGAACGAATCAGATAAATAGTCGAAGTATATATCTGGATCGTTGATGAGACCGTTAATTCTTTAGCCTTCGCTGTAGCCTAGCTCAGCTACTAACAAAACTATATCTAATATAATTAGATTTGTTATTGACCCATGTGGCTTCTATTGCTGCCTCAGCTGCAGCAATTACCCGTATTTATTGTTTATTCGGTAACAGTATCTTGCTTGGAAGATTTCCAGCTCACTGTTCGGTTATTCAAATTGTATAGTACCGTTTAGAGACTTATAGTCATATTCATCAGTTTAGGAAACTTGCAGCAGTGATCCCAGTCACTTCAAGTTATCATTCTCCATAGTTTAAGACATCATCCTTAGTTCTCTAAGATACTAACGGATGTTCTTAACATCAATCCAGTGATCATTACTAGGATTGGCCTGTTAGTGACTCCATATGCTCAAAGCGTATGAGACACCAGGTCACGTATATTTTTCAATGTACGAGTTCTCGGAGAGTTTTAAAAACTTTAAATCTAGCCCAGTAGATCTTTATTCCTAGAATAAAGGCTGTTTCTCCCAAGAATTCTATGGAGAATTTTCATGAAAGCCAAGCTTTCACCGATTATTATATGGGAATATCATTTCCAAGAAATGACATATTATCATTATTTATAGGATAGCCACTGTCAGTGCTCTCCCACTAACCTCCTTATATACACAAGAATCATTTACGTTTTGAATTAAATCATATACCATTATGATTACATCAAAACGATAATTCCAAGAACCCAATGCTTGCTTCAATCCAAACATTGATCAAATAACCTACAAACCTTGTTTGCTAGTTTTGGTACGACAAAACCGTCAGGATGTTGTAAACATCCTCCAAAAGGTTTCCTTTTCAGGAAAGTGATTTTCCCGTTCAGCTGCCATATTTCATAAATGAAACATGCATCATCAGCAAGAATTATCCAAATGGATTTACCGTGGCAACAGTTAAAAGGTTTCATCATAATCAACACAATGTTGATAACGATACCTTTTCACTACAAGCCTAGCTTAGTGCATTGGTATGTTGTCATCCATGTATGTCTTCCTTGAAGACTTATATAGTACCAATAGGCAAAATGCCTTGCGGTACATCAACTGGTATCCAAACTCAGTTGGTGTACATGGAATCCATTTCGGACATCATGGCACTTTACCATAATTAGGTAGTCGATACCTTGTATCACTTCCTCATACGTAGTCAGTTCGTCTTCCTCAATAAGATTGACATCTTTATGAGGTGAGATCAGAAACCCATACCCCACGTTGTTTTCTGACTCTCTTCGACCTACGCGGTTCTTGTGTATTCGAAGATTACTGGTACAGTTTCATCCTTGATGAGCTGTTTGTGTTCCAATAAGGATTCGGTGCCTTGAACATTATTACTCCGATTTTAATCGAGTTTTACTATCTCCCATTTACCACTGCATATTGGTATTCCTCTTAGGAAAACCGCATGGCGAGCAGCAATTAAAATTGTTCTCTTGTGAGATGTATAAGTACTATACTTTAGTATCCCTAGGATAACCTACAACTTGGCACTTTTACTATTTAGGTTCTAGTTTGGCATCATCCAAACGTATGCCTAGCATTCCCAAATCTTCAATAGTGAGAAAACCCAGTTTCTTTCCTATTCATATCTAATATGAAATCTGTCAAACAAATTTTTATGGAACCTTATTCAAAATAAGTATTACACTGTTAATGCTTATCCCTTTGAAGGAAATGGTAGCTCAGAGCGACTCATGATTAACCTTATAATATCCAACAAAATTTGGTTTCTATGTTAGGACACACCGTCAAATTGACGTGTTCCGAGAGGAGTCCTCATTGGAAGAATACTATACTCTTTCAAGTATTTGAGAAACTTACTGCTTAAGTATTTTCATCATGGTCAAACTATGATGTTTTAATACTTTAGTCGATCTGTTCGTCTATTTCATGTCCAAACTCTAAAAGTTTCCGATTTTTGTTTCTTGAGAAACATGTAACCATAACGCGATGCCACATCCGTATAGGTCACGGAATATTCATATCCACCTCTAGCCTAGCTAGATAGGGGACCACTTACGTCACTTTGAACGAGGGCTAACAGATCGATAGCACTTACACTTTTACCAAATAAAAAGGCGTTTTAGGCACTTTGCCCAATAAACTAGATTCATATACTTTATTTGAATATGATCAAATTCATCCTAGTATCCACTCTTCGAAAGTGTGGATATACGAGTCTTGTTTAAATTGTGTCCCAGACAACAATGCCACAAATATGTCTCATCTGATCAAATCATTTGAGCTACTTGTTTGTCATGTTATTTGTTTGAGATTTATTTATATTCAAAATATAAATACTATTATTCACATCTAATGTGTTTATTTCAATATCATATTTATAAAATAAAACACTTTAGTGTTCTATAATATAAAGGTAAACTAGTAACGAGTTATACTCGATATAGAGATAATGTTTCTAGTCAACTAGTTACATTATAACAATTTCCTAATTTAATTACACACCCGAAGGGTAGTTCCTAAACTTAGGTTTGTACGGTTAAAACAGTGACCGTCGTCCCTTTCCAACTCGCAGAGCGATCTCATCTGAAGTCAGTATCCTAGTAATAAGCAGATGCTGCAAATCAGTATATATATAATTTATGTATCACAATTTAGTATTTAAAATCCAATTTTAATACTAGTAGTGAACATATTTATGACAAACATATTTGAAGTCAGAGCCTTGCCCGTCTTCAATTCCTTCATGTCTGCCTTGTCCATACGGCAGTCACGCTTCAGTGACCCTGTTTGCCACAATTTAAGCATATATCTTGGATATGTCTTGTATCTTCCTAGAAGATAATAATGATTTTGCCTTTGCCTTTTCTACATTCTAGTAGCCTTTGGGCAAGCCTTGGGTTTCTAGAATATCGAAGTAAGGTGCGCCTTGCGCTTCTTGCCTTATTGCAACTCTGGCTTTATCTCCTTGAGAATAGCCATTACTCTCCAAGAGTTATTAATTGCAATTTAATACTTCTAAGATCTAAGAATAGATCTATGAAGATCCTTCAATTTCATTATCATACTTAAGGATCTAATCCTTAGTTCTGATTAAGAAATTAAGGAGTCTATTTGGCAAGCATAATGGATTAAGCACTAAAGTTATCATCATCATATGAATCTTCCAAAGATCATGATCTACTATTGCTTAACTCCGGGCTTAGTCCTAAGAGGTTATTTTATCAAATAAAGTTACTTCTTAGTTTCCAGGACTATCCTGAATATTATTCCCAATTTGAAAAAAAATAAAGTCGTTTAAACACATTTTCCATAGGATTATGTTTTAAACATTAATCTTTCAATTATCTTGATTTTAATAGTCCAACTATTTAATCAACGATTTAGGTACTATTTATTATATTGATCACTATAGTCCAACTATGTAATCAATATAATTTTAATAGATAAATTCAATTATATTGATTACTATGATCCAATTATAAAATCAACTATAAATGAATAGCTTGAATACAGTCCAACTGTTAATTAAAATAACGAATGAAATATTAGTCCAACCAACATTTAATTTATTTGACGAATGATATTGATTGAGCGCGTATAGCATTATAAATGAACATTGAAATTTAATTCTTGCCTCCCACTATTTTTCGGCAAGCCTCTAACCCTCTGTCGAGTACTCGGGAAATCGTGTTTCCTAGCGGGCTAGGATCCTGTTAAATAACACACAATCTTGACTTTGGCCAACAAATTGTATGATATTTAACTAGGTAGATCTCTAAGAACAATTGGATCCAATCCAATTCCTAGATCCAGTAGGTGGACATCCAAGTCCGAACATATATCTTATATATGCCAATATATCCAATATATTACCTAACCTTTTTCCTCTGAATCAACTAAGCCTTGGCTTTGGCACAACAAGCTTAATGATCCCAGTTAAGTGGAATCCATTGACCATGGAAAGCTTCGTAATCAATGTCGATGGACAAGAAGTGATCTTGACTTTGGCCAACAAATCACGACTTGGACAAGACACTAATATGGAACAAAGCTCTCATGATTCAAACACATCCTCGACGGACAAAGGCCTTGACTTTGGCCAACAAGCCAAAGCCAGTCTTGGATCTTGAGTAAGAATCACTCAATGGAAGGAAAAACGCTTAATATATTTTGAGGGTTTTTCGCGTGTAAATTGGCAACCAATTTATTATCTTTGTTAAGGTCTCATCATCATACACCCTTAAACTTGCATTCTAAACACATAATAAAGTGTGTATAATAAAATAATAATGATATGCATATGGATACTTTACACATTGATCCTAGATCAAATCTCTCCATTTCCTCTCTCTCTCTCCCGCTAGCTCAAGTATTTACTTCTACCCGTTACACTACACTTCTAAAGAAACCTCATTTACCTTGAGGGGAATATGTGAAAAGAGAATACAAAGAATAAGGAGGTAACAAGGCTGGAAACGCAGGTCTAATTAATAAATTCTAAATTTATTACAACAATTTCCAAAATTACCTCACCCTTCTAATATCCATTCGATATACATTATTCATGCATCGCAATCATGTATTCATACAAGCATGTTATCAATCAATCGAATCCAATTAATTAATCCGAATATTAATGATCATCCAATGTTCAAACAATGATTTGATATTGCGCGAGTCAAACTCGTTTTGCGAATAAGTACTCAAAGTACGAATTCTCGAATTAAATTAAACTACAACATTGAATCCAATTTAACTTGTATTTAATACTAATTCATTATTTAATTCCAAATTAAATATTACACTTTTTTAACGAACCTTTACTACTTAGATTCCAAATCTATTCGTTACGGGTCTCAAAGCCCGATTAACATCTAATGTCGTCTAATTAAAGTCTAATGGGCTTTTAAATAATTTCTTAAGGCGTGGGCTTCGGCAACCAAAGCCCAATCAAGGAATCACCCCATAAGCCTAGAAATCAATTTCGGTCCCATTAGGCCCAATTAAACTTTAAAGGTCCATTTGACATAATTGGACTTTATGGTTATGGTTTTAGGCCCAACTGGATCCAACCAATTTGCCTAAACCAAACTTGGCCCAACCAAGCCCATTTAGCCCAATTACAACTTTACAAGCCCAAATCCATTTAAGCCCAATTAATTAAATTACCAAATTCCAATTAACCTAATTAATTATGCTTATTAACATTAAAACATATCCAACACATTTTAATAAAAATCAAACAACCCATTTTATGCTTTCTTTGTCTCGGCCAATTGGGGTTATTTATGTCCGATTGGTTTCAATCCAATTAAATCCACAATCGACATTAAATCAACGTTTCCAAGCGTTTCCAACTCATCCAATGAATCAAAAATTAAAAAATCCAAGACATTATGGCATTATTGACTTTCGGCCAAGCTAAATCAATTGGGAAAATTTTATCCAACTCAATATTCATCAAATTGATCATGCATAACACCAAGTTATCATCATTCAAGCATATATCAACAATCAATTTCATCAAAA
Organism: Zanthoxylum bungeanum; assembly: GCA_019454045.1. NCBI lineage: Eukaryota > Viridiplantae > Streptophyta > Magnoliopsida > Sapindales > Rutaceae > Zanthoxylum > Zanthoxylum bungeanum. Next base: position 148,777 of record SKCR01045053.1, on the reverse strand, counting down.
CATGCTCAAATCAATTTTACCCAAATTTTACCCTAAATCAATTTCATGCTTAAAATGGCTCAAGATACTATTGTTGTTTCTATTAAGTCCCAAGGATCATTTATAAGCAATGAAACACAATTGAATACTCAAAAGAGAATGGAGAAATGAACGGATTGGATGAACGAAGAACAAAAACTTTTCCTTCCTTGTTGGGGTATTTTCGGCCAAGCCATCATGTTGTCCTTCATGGATGAATCTTCAAGCTCCAAGCTTTATCAATGGATTCCAAGCTCACAAGTATATTTCCCTATCACCTTGTATGCCTCTTTGTGTGCTAGCACTTAAGTAATTTTGCCACAAAATCACCTTATTTCTTCCTTTCATTCTCGGCCAAGCAAGATCCTTTGAAGAAATTGGTTTCAAAAACCAAAAGGAGAGAAGAGAGAATAGGCCACCATGGCCGAATACCATAGAGGGAGAGAGAGAGATGGGTGTTTCTTGTATTTAATTTTTAGATTTCAAAAAATCTTATACAAAAATCCAACTTCCAAAGTCAAAAAGCAAAAAGGCATTAAAGCATTCCATTAACACACATCACTATTCACATCACATCTATTACTATTCATGACAAGTTATCAAATCACTAAAAGTGAATAGACATCACATCAATTGATAGACTAGTGATTTGACGCTAGATGTGACTAGTGATTTGATGCTTGATTTGACTTACGTGACGCACTCGAATTCGAAATGCGAATGCGCTCGCAAATAATACCGGGCTCGGGTTCGCTAATTCCAAATTAACGAATTCTCCGTCGAGTCGTAATTAAATCTAATTTAATTAAATAATCATGTCAACCATAATTACTATTCACGTCGCTAACGAATTAATTCTACATTAATTCGTTCGCCCGAATTAAAATCTGATTTTAATTCCACGTCGAAATCCAATTTCGTTTAATATATCGATATATTTAATTTACCGATTAATTCCAAATTAATCGTTCTCTCTCTTTAATTAATATTTATCCCATATAAAATATCTCCGTAATTAATCCTAGACTTTCTGAACATGTACGTACCAAGTACTACGTTTTACCAATTTACAAGACAAGTTTGGCCTCTAGCAAAGCGCCATGCCTACCCAATTCTCCAAAAACATGCTTACAGGAATATGCGATCTATATCAGGCGTAATATACATGGTATTGCATATGTCGATCCAGCATCGATGTCACGTGCTAGGCCTGGGGCTGGAATTGTGTCTGCCATGTACGAAGCACATGTCGGATGTATGGTAACTAGTCTCTATAATCGAATATACATGACCTAGTCATAATATCCTGATCGCTGCAGCATTCAAGAGCACCAGTCCCGTATCCTACGTGACATCATCTCCATTATGACTGGAGTGATACTTCCATCTTGACATCACACCAATACACTACGATTCTTAATATACCCAGCAAAAGCGTACACAGTACCGGTTAAAGCCCTGGACGACCAAAACCATAGCATATTGATTGTCGCAAGTATTAGCGGTGCAAGTCTCAAGTTAAGACTAAATACACCTGCCATGATTTCGGACTTCCATAGACACATAGTCATACTACCAATGGAATTCCGAATGGGTCTATTCAGAGCGAAGCTGTTTTCCGTACCATCGGTAAAGCTGATAAATATGGTTTATACCCATTTATTACGGCATTTTTAGCTTACTATTTTATTATATTTCGAGATTTTTAAATGCCATTTATAGTTTTTTTTGGTGTTTTATTTATAGTAGCATTAATACATGGATCTGAAAATTACACGTATTTTGGGGACCATACGGGAGCATAAGACATAAGACGGAAGCAGCATGGGAGAAATTCATCACTCAGCCAAATTCCCGAGAAAGTGGCGCCAAGGTGCCACAATATACACACATCATTGGTGCCATGGCACCACAATGCAATTATGAAGTATGGCACCATGGCGCCATTAAACAAGGGCCATGGCGCCACGTAAATGCACTAGGCGCCATGGCTCCCTAAGTTTCTCCAAACTCCATACATTTTCCCGAGGATTCAGCGCCCCGGCGCCCACTTACAAGCTGCAACAATCCGGAAGAAAACCTACACGTTCCAGGATTCAATTTTTAGGGTTTTTAATAATCCTAATGCTACCCAAAGACTCCCAGCCTCATCTATAAATATAACATTACATCCATACGCAAGGGTAGGCTAATACACTGCGCAAAACACGAAATTCATATTTTTCGAGATCCAATGAGAGGATTGAAGAGCGACAAGAGGAGACAAAGGCTGTAATATCCGGAGAGGAAGAGATTCATTCGGGTTTTATCTTCTTATTCTTTCTTAAAACTCTAATGATTTCCATTAATTCGTGGCTTGATTATTTATTGTTTTATCTTTTGTCATGAATTTACTCCTTAATTTTGGAGAACGATTGTAATCTATGCTCAAACCTTGTATTTTATTTATCAATTTTATTATGAAGTTTTATTGATTTATTTATATTCTTTTGAGTTTAATGCTTTGTGTTTGTTGGCCACAAATATGATGATATAAGTTTAGAATCTATCACTCGAGAGAGGGGATTTTGAATAGACCTAGAGAATATGACCTAGGGTCTTATAGAATTCGAGAGAATCTGTAATCCCTTGAAGTTGCTAAAAGAGAATCACAAATCGTAATGAATTGTAACTATTGGATTTTTATAGAGATATCGAAGTCTGTAGTTGATAATATTTTCACTCGGCACTCGATAGAGGGAGCGGATAATTTCGGAGTCTTGACTTATAAATAATATAACCGAACAATGAATTAATTGGCATAACAAATACATAGGCGACAGCTAGGTGAAATCAGAATCCAGAATCTCTATCGTATTAGTTCCTCCTATATAATTATTTTTATTTTTTATTTATTTATTTATTAAAATCTTTAGTATTTGTCGTCTAAATAAAGTTAGGATTATCAATTGTAGTAGTTAATCCGAGTTAACGTAATCCATGTGGGTTCGATACTCTTAACTCTGATTTATACTAAAACTTGACACCGTACACTTGCGGTACAATATAAAAATATCACAAGAAGTTTTTGGCGCCGTTGCCGGGGATTGTTTGTTTAATTCACATTAATACTACTACCAAGTAATCTTAGCTTTAATTTAGAATTTTATTTTTATTTTTGTTTTTATTTCTTATTTTCTTTATTTCCTTTATTTTTGTCTTAAGTTTTATTTTTATTTTTATTTCTTATTTTTATTTTATTTTATTTTTTATATATTTTTCGTACGAGGTGAGTTTGAAAAGAAGTAATGACAGATCCTGTTGGTGCACTGATAGCTCAAATATCGTCCCTTACGACTCACCAAATGTGCAATCCAGAATTTCCAATTGAGATAAAATCTACATATCCTGGGGGGCCATCTATGGATAAATCACCACAGCCTGCCAAGCTATCTTTTTCATGTCATAAGAACCGATGGATACCAAAGAAGAAAACAAATGAGATTACCCGGTTCACTACTGTTAATCCACCATAACCATTTTGGGTGGTTGCGTCTGGCTGAAGATGTTAAACTTAGCGCTAGCGGGGAGGCAACCCTTGCATTTTTTTTTTATTATTTTCTTTATTTTCAATCTTTATTTTATTGTGTGCTATTTATTAATTTGCATGTTATTTATACAGGTAGCACGAGACACACAACGCCCGTGCAACCAAATTCTAACCCGCAAGAGTCTGATCAACTCCATACATGGTAGTGTTGTTCCTCACTTTTGCTCTTGATATTTATCTTACATTGGGGACAATGCAAATTTTAAGTTTGGGGGTGTGTGCATGTTGTTTACTTGCTATTTATTTTATTGATTTATTAAAAAAAATCATGTGATAATATTGTTTGTTTATGGGTGAAATTTTAGAAACGATAAGTACCCAATTTACTATTATCTGATGCCTTGAATAACTGATCTATGTTAGACTCGTAAGCACTTAAAAACAGGTTTTTAGCAGTAAAACTTAAGTAGTTGACAAGGTGACTAGTTGAAGATATTGCATGTCGATGAATGACCGTTTGCTTAGATATCTATCTTGATTTGCTAGTGTTATGAAGTATGGTATAGCTAAAAAGAAAAATGTCTCTAAAGAAAGAAAATAAACCACCTATAACCGATAAGCGTGAAGTTACCCATGGGCGAGTATTAGGACCACCATGAGGAGAAATGCTACCTTAAAGGATAGGTGAGTTGAAAAAAAAAAGTGCAAAAAGAGAAAAGTAAAAAGAGACAAGAAAAGAAAAGAAAAATCATACCATACTGAGCACGAAATAAAGCAATTATAGAGTATAATTGAGATATCTAGGTTGGTTTGACCCACCGATTCTAAATTTTAAACGAAATCATTAAGTTGGCCTACTTAGGAGTCAAGCTGTGACCGAACCTTTAAACACAAACACTATAAGTCTGCCTTAGATAATTTATTCAAGAATTTAGATTTGAGTTGCAATTGCGTACTTTGAAGATTCTCTAATTTCATTTATAAGCTTTCTTTGAGGATAAATTTTATGCGAAACTATCGGGGACTATGTTTTGTAATTTATATATATATGTGTATATATATATATATATATATATATTGCATGATTTTGTGTGAATGACGTTTGTGGGTGTCGTCACTGTAAGCCCCCACGAGACTATAACTCGTCCACTAGGGCCGCCTAGGGGTTTAAAGGCTTGTTGCATATGCTAAATGTAATCGTGATCCCTACGAAAGTGGCTTAGTTAAATTAGTAGTTTTCTAATTATTTATTTGAATTTAGTTTTTATTTTATCTTTTGCTCGGGACTAGCAAAACCTTAAGTTTGGGGGTGTTTGATAAATGTGGTTTATACCCATTTATTACAGCATTTTTAGCTTACTGTTTTATTATATTTCGAGATTTTTAAATGCCATTTATAGTTTATTTTGTGTTTTATTTGTAGGAGCATTAATACATGGATCTGAAAATTACACGTATTTTGGGGACCATACGGGAGCATAAGACATAAGACGGAAGCAGCATGGGAGAAATTCATCACTCAGCCAAATTCCCGAGAAAGTGGCGCCAAGTCGCCACAATATACACACATCATTGGCGCCATGGCGCCACAATGCAATTATGAAGTATGGCGCCATTAAACAAGGGCCATGACGCCATTAAACAAGGGCCATGGCGCCATTAAACAAGGGCCATGGCGCCACGTAAATGCACTAGGCGCCATGGCTCCCCAAGTTTCTCCAAACTCCATACATTTTCCCGAGGATTCAGCGCCCCGGCGCCCACTTACAAGCTGTAACAATCCGGAAGAAAACCTACACGTTCCAGGATTCAATTTTTAGGGTTTTTAATAATCCTAATGCTACCCAAAGACTCACAGCCTCAACTATAAATATAACATTACATCCAATACGCAAGGGGAGGCTAATACACTGCGCAAAACACGAAATACATATTTTTAGAGATCCAAGGAGAGGATTGAAAAGCGACAAGAGGAGACAAAGGCTGTAATATCCGGAGAGGAAGAGATTCAATGTGTTTGTTGGCCACAAATATGATGATATAAGTTTAGAATCTATCACTCGAGAGAGGGGATTTTGAATAGACCTAGAGAATATGACATAGGGTTTTATAGAATTCGGGAGAATCTGTAATCCTTTGAAGTCGCTCAAAGAGAATCACAAATCATAATGAATTGTTAACTATTGGATTTTTATAGAGATATCGAAGTCTGTAGTTGATGATATTTTCACTCGGCACTCGAGAGAGGGAGCAGATAAATTCAGAGTCTTGACTTATAAACAATATAACCGAATAATGAATTAATTGGCATAACAAATACATAGGCGACAGCTAGGTGAAATCAGGATCCAGAATCTCTATCGTATTAGTTCCTCCTATATAATTATTTTTATATTTTATTTATTTATTAAAATCTTTATTATTTGTCGTCTAAATAAAGTTAGGATTATCAATTGTAGTACTTAATGCGAGTTAACGCAATCCCTGTGGGTTCAACACTCTTAACTCTGATTTATACTAAAACTTGACACCGTACACTTGCGGTACGATATAAAATATCACAACAAAAGCACAACCTCCTATTACACTTGCATGAGTATCCAATACCCAAATATATGAGAACTATGCCGTTATGATCTCACATAACACGCACAAGTGTAATACTTGTCTTTTACATATTTATCGATGTCTAATCTCGATAATACTCTGACTAGGGATATTTAATGATTAATCCTTCGTGGACTGATACTGTCTCATATAATCTCAATCCAGGAACTAATCATATGGACCTCCTATCATTTATACATCTAGGTGATCTAATCACAAATGATAAGGGAGCAATTTCCTTTGTCACATAGTTAATTTGTACAACAACACCATGATATGTACAAATAGTGACGCTATGGGTCATAACTGTCCAACAGAATGAGCGGGGAGTACTACCCAACAGTATGGTGGGTACCACAGACACTCCGATGCTCAAGTCAGTAGTGGAGACAAGTTGTAAATAATGGAAGAACAAGGCTTGATGTTACTCTGACTTATGTTGACTGTCGTGTGGGTGGTGGCTGGTGTTTAAAGAGTTAGAAGCTTAGAGAGCTCAAGTATGAGATCTAAGACCTGCCCCTCAACAGTGAGTCATCTCTTCCTTTGTAAACTCCATCGAGGTCATCTTTAATTCCTCCATTAATTGCTTGTCAGTTGGGTGTCTAAAACAGCTAACTACGTGAGGTAGTTTCTAGCTTTGATTTCAGGCGTTTCGGATTTGGGTAACTGATCAGTCAAAGATTTACTTGGTAGGGCTCTCTTTATGCGTTGGCCTGAGAAGGTAATTGGGTCTTTGGCCTAAGTCTATTATATTTGGAGGGATTGGGCTGCCACTGTTGTAGGGACTGAAGTAAAAAGTCAAAAATACCCTCGACCCAAATTTGGCCTATACAACTGGCTTGGGAGTCACTAGCCAAAAGCTCGCTACATTGATTGAAGATGTTCTAAATAAAAAAATTTAAAAAAATTCATTGCGAAAAAGGTGTGAATTCTGATATGACTTTAGGATAAAAATATTACTATCTTTTCAACTACACTTTTGAATATTGTGGGCACAATGATTTGATTAATACCTTGTTGGTTGTGTATTTGGAAAATGATAAAAATAATCGGAGAATTTACTTATTTGGTAATTTAGAAAGAAAGAAAACAGCTAATAACTTGGATTAGAGTTTCACTTATTTATTCACTAACTTGTGTGATCTTTTTGCATTTGTGTGCATTTGACGTTTGTGGGTATCGTCACTGTAAGCCCTCACGAGAGTACAACTCGTCCACTAGGGACAACTAGGGATTTAAAGGCTTGTTGCATACGCTAAAAACAACTGTGATCCCTACGAAAATGGCTTAGTTTAATTTAGTTTCAGTTATTAATTTTATTTTGTTGTTTTGCTCCTAGACTAGTAAAATACTAGGTTTGGGGTGTGATGAACGGAAAATATATAACTATTTTCTGCCTTTTTGACCTAATATTTTGTATGGTTTCTCGGGTTTTATGAATGTTTTTATGTGTTTTGATTTATTTTACAGATAAATTAAAATCAAGACTTAATGGAATCAATCAGGATGAAATATGGAACAAATAAGGGCAAAAAATTGGACTTTACATTTGGATTTTAGAGGTTTGAAACTCGAAATGGAATTCTAATGAAGTACAATTTCAGAAATTTCAGTTTTGCATTTTATTTTTATTTTGGCTATAACGTTCTACTCCGATATCGGATTGAGGTGATTCAAGTTCACAATTAAATAAGACTCAAAGATCTACAACTTTGATGTTCATAATAATTTCGAATTACGAAGTTGTCATGACCGAAATTGATAAAATATCTGGAAGTGCTTTATTTGTAATTATTAAAGTCATTTTCAAAACCAAAAAAATAAAATAAAAAAATGAAAATTGTCAAACTTCCACAAACATGCGTTATTTTTCCATGTTTGGTGGAGGAACAATTTTACCTATAAATACCATGCCATTTCATTTGTAAATTTCATAATTTCCTTGGTTCTTGAATAGGAATTAAGGATTGTATCTTGTGTGTTTTATTTAGTAGTTTTGTAATGTATTTTTATTTTTATTTTTAGTAGCAATAATAGTTTGATTGTTTTTATTTTCTTTTATGTTTAGTAATTAATTTCTACTAGGGGCAGGGTGAAACCTTTAATATGATAAAGCAGATTAATCTCACTTAATTTATAATATGAAAATTATAATTTAATAATATGGACTAAAGTTGATACTACTGCCTTAATGGCTGGTTTTATTTATTTGACATAATATGGAACAGCCTAAATGGTCGATCTTTAAGTGACAGATGATTACCGCCTATATGGCTGGTTTATGCACAAATAATAACACCGCCTTTATGGCTGGTTTGACTTAATAGGGTAACGTTGATAATTTCTATATTATAAAAAAGTGAGATTTCTACATTTGAAATATTAAATATGGATTCACTAATCCCATCATTTTATTTTATTCTATGGAAATGATGAAACACGATATTCACATGCTTAATAATTGATTTAATTATATTATGATTAATACTTTGGTTTGTTTATTGAATCTTAAGCTTAATACTTCTTGTTGCCTGATCACCAATACGATTGATGTGGTAAACTTAAAATCAACTTGGAAAATAGATTTTAGGTTTCAACCTTAGCTTCAATAGCTCACGATATCACATTAGGGTAAAAGTCTCTTAGTTAGATTTCCTTACAGGATAGGAATATACCTGTCGGGCGAGGGTACCATAATTAGAACTTGAACTTAATGAATTCAAATAACTTGGTTAACATAGGAATATGATTAATTGGGTTATTTTGGGTGTTTACATCTGACCTTCGAAAGTGGCTTTTACATATCTTCGTGTTCCAAGTTAGCAAACTAATTTATTACACATATATAAGAGAATCAATTCATCATTAGAATAATATTGTGTGGAATCACGACCCTAGATGTTTATTTTCTTTACTATTAATTTCCTTTCTTTTATTTTGTATTTTTATTTATTTATTTATTTAGTAAATCCACATTCAACGAACCAATCAACAATCATTCCCTTCTCACCCTCATTAGATTCCTGTAAATAAATAGAATCAACAATTAATAACAACAGTAGAAATTAAGTCCTCGTGGGATTGATATTCTTATACTACTTGAGCGATATGTGCACTTGTATTACATGTGTGATTTCACCGATCAATACCGAGTGAAGATAATGTAGCAGACCCGCTTTCGAAGGCCATACCTCCAAAATTATTTGATAAACACATGGATTCGATGGGTATTAGATACAATCAATATTTACACTTGAGCAAGTGGGAGATTTTGTTATGATTGATTCTCAAAACGCCAATTTCCTATTATATTTCTTTTTAAATACTCTTGTAAATATTTTGTTATGAATAAAATAACCAGTTTCTATAATATAATATATCTCTTTATATGGTAAATAAGTAATTGACCTTAGAATGATTAGTTATGATACAGTTGCCAAAACGTCACAACTGACATTGAGTTGTATCACGATGTTGTCATTCTTAGACTGTTTTTGGTCCCGTTGAGATCGGTACATATCGTATACTGGAATATAGGATTCCAATGGTTCTTAATGAACCCTCAATCTTAGAGACTTATGTAGATGTGTAGGTGTTTATAGCGGATAAACACTTAAAAACTCACTGAAGATTTTTAATGGATGGTACACCAACGTCAATAAGAATCTTCTCGGGTTGAGTAACATAAGTGATTTTTCAACTTAAGATACCACTATGGGCACATTAGACATCTTCCACACAAAAATGGCAATCACGTCACCGACCTATTAAGGTCAGACCTCCGCCTGTTCGTTGGGTGTGGAAAGATCCTCATGGTGTCATATGTATGTCAAGATAGGATCCGTCAGTTCTGTGTACAGAGCATAGGTAGTCCATATATGATTAGTAATCAGATAAAAATCATGGGCCCTTAGTACACTTTAGAAGAGAGTTCTAAGTTTTTTTTTTTAGAGATTGATAATAGAGACGTCGATGAGATTGTCCCTATAGAGATTTGACATTTACATCTATATATCTGGGATATATTCGGATACCTGTGACAGAATAATTAAACATATACCATGACCTCGACCTGTATAATTCAGCGTTTTTATATGTCGTCGTTATATTTTACGGGTGGGTAAATTATGGACATGAAATTAGATTTCATGACGGATATGTCTGAATCTAGAGAGTCTCAACTATGAAATATACTCGTAGATCCCATGGGCAACTTTTACAAATAATATTGATTTTTTATAAGTCGTTTAAAGGTTAAACGAAAAATACATGCAAATGGACCTAAGGGTCATTTCCTAATTAATGTTTATTTGTATTTAATGAATGATTTTATTAAATACACATTATTAAATGTCAAATTGTGAAATTTGACATATATCATAAATATATATGTATTTGAATATTTAAAGTAAATATAAGACATATATTTAAAATATTTATATTTATATAATTATATAATTATTTAATTGTTAAATAATTAAAGTAATTAAAATATAAATATCTTAAGTTATGATTACTTTAGATAACGACTTTAGCTAATTAATTTGACTTTTTGTAAATCATTAAATTTTATAATGATCAAATACACAAGTGGATTAACTTGACTTAAATGAAATAAAAAAAAATATCTAGATATTTTTATTTACTCAAAATTCGGCCAAGGGCATAATTGGAGAGTAGAAATTATTTTGTTTCATTTTTCATTCATCATGTTAAGTTACCAAAAACATTACAAAGAGAGTTGAGAGCAAAGTTGAAGAAAAAGCATCAAAATACTTTGATTTTGTAAGTTTTTCTTAAACCTTTCAACTAAGAAATTATTTCTATCATGCTTAGCTTCAACATGTAGTGCTAGGATGTTGTCTCTACTCTTTTAGTTTGTAATTAGTTGATTGGAAACATATTTGAAAGGTGCTTGCATGTTTGATTTATAAAGAAAGCTTTAATTTGTAATTAGTTGATTGGAAACTTATTTGAAAGGTGCTTGCATGTTTGATTTATAAAGAAAGCTTTAAATGGTTTCAAAAGCTCACTTTTCATTATTTGTTAATCATGTTGCCATTCTAGAGTTTCTAAGCCACTCATTGATGACCTAGAATTTTTCTTGAGCTGTTTCATGGTGGTGAGACTTGTATGGTGTAGTAAAGATTGAATTAAAGTGTTGGATTTAATTAATTTTATGTAATTTGTCAATTGGAAGAAATTAAAAAATTAGGATTCTTAACCCTTTCCAAATTGAGGATTTTCATATATGTGATTTATTATGATGTGTATATAATGTATATTAATTTTTGGGTTGATTGGATTTGATCTTGACATATTTGAACAAAAATGGACCAAATTACAAAAATTGAAAAATTCGGGGCTGTTCGGTAATTTCAAATAATTTGAGGATTTTATTGTAATTTTTTTTATGTGTTGAACATGTTGAAAATCATTTTAGAATTGATTTAGAATCATCCAAAATTTTATTTGACAATTTAAGGACTAAAATGAACAAAATGCAAAGTTTAGGGGTCAAACGATAATTTTAAAGAAATATGATTTCTTGAGTTAAATTTCAGTTTTTAAATATTGGGTAATTAAATAAATAAGTTTATTTATTTGATTAAAGAAAAAATTACTGAAATCGGAAAATTTTGATTTTTTGCGTTCCCCTCCATTACCGGATATTCCCTTTTAAAACCCCTACAATAACACTTTTGGTCATTTGTTGACTTCGTTGCCATTATAGAATTGTTAAGGCACTCAACGATGGACTAGAATTGTTATAGAGTTGCTTTAAAATGGTAAGGCTTGTTTGGTGTATTAGATGATTACAGAGAGATATTGAAATAATTTTGGTTAATTAATATAATTAGGGTTTATGACTAAATCAAAATTGGAGTTTTTAATCTATGTTATGTGTTTTGCAGTATATGAGATGTATGAATCATTTGGGTAGTGATTGGAAATCACCTAAACTTATATTTAACAATTTAAGAATAAAATGATCAAAATGCAAAAGTTTGGCTTCTTTGGATGTTCACGACATTTGAAGGTTTTGGGGTAAAATTTGATTTTTTGAGTATTGAGTAGTTAATTTTAATTACCCAAGAAAAATAAATAAAATCGAAAAGTTTGATTTTTTCGCGTTCCGCTGCGTTACTCGATTAAGCCGTTAAAAAACCCAACAACCTATTGTGACAAAAAATGAGGGTAAAGATGAGATGTGTCTTATTAGGATCAGCAGTAAAAAACAGACTAAAGATAAAAGAGGTAGTAGGACTTCCGTAAAACTGACATTTCAGAGAATTTTAAAATAAGTATTTGATTTTTCAAAAATCCAATAAGTATTTTCAAAATCACGTTATCAAAACACAAACTCCTAATCAACGCTCTTAACGTCTTCTCAATACAATTAACGACAAACGGGCCAACGGATCAATTTTTCAAAGAAATTTAAAAACATTGAAATCTCTTATTAAGCTCTTATTATTTCACAGAAATATAAATTCCCTATTTTATGAATGAACACCAAGGATCCTTTTTATTAATAAATTAAATATCAATTATACTTTCGTTAACTTAGACATGACTAATATTTTTTATCGGATTAGTACCGGATTAATAAGATATGAGACAGTATTAATCCATGAATAGTTTAATCATTAAATATCTATAGTCGTAGTATTATCGAGACTGGACATCGATAATGCGGAATAGACTAGTATTACACTTGTGCGCGTTATGGAAGCTTAACATCATAGTTCTCACATATTTAATTATTGGATAATTATACAAGTGTAATAGGAGGTTCTGATAGTCGTTGGACCGAGAACCGATTCACTCTGGATTGACCCCTCGGAATCCCATTGGTAGTATGACTATGTGTCTATGGGAATCCGAATCAGGGTCGGTGTATGTGGTCTTAACTTGAGACTTGCATCGCTAATACTTGCGAGAATCAATATACTTTGATGGTGGCTATCCGGAGCTTTAACAGGTTCTATGTACGCCTCTTCTTAGTATACTGAGAATCGTAGTGTATTCGGTTTGATTTCAAGATAAAAGTATAAAAAATTAGTACTCTTACATGTTGCAGCTATCGGGATAGTATGACTAGGTCATGATTATCCGATTAAAGCGACTAATTACTGATGATTCGATATATATTTCATACGGGACAGACACAATTCCAGCCCTAGGCCTAGCATGTGATATCCGATACTGGATCGTATTACGTGATACATTGTATACTACGCCTAATACAGATTATATATTTCATGTTGAATATTTCTGGAGAATTGGGTAGGCACGGTGCTTTGCTAGAACCCAACCATATCTTGTATATCAATGAGAATGAGGTACCGGGTATGCACGTGTTCGGATAGTCCGATAACCATATTTACTGCCAACATATCCATGGATCTCTTGGGTCGCTTCCCAAAGATTCACCGATGATATTTGACTCGAACAGAATTAATCTGGGATTAATTATGAGAGGGAAAATTAATCTGGGATTAATTACGGTGAGAATTTATCTGGGATTAAATTTGTCTAGAAGAGAGAACGCGATTAATTTGGAATTAATCGACAAAGTAAATTTAATAGTTAAATTGGATTTTACTATTTAATTTATTTAATTAGGCTAAAATAATATATTGGATATATTAATTGAAATTTGATTTCAATACGGAATTGAAATTTGATTTCAATACGGAATTAAAATTAGATTTTAATTCAAGCGAACGAATTAGTTTGGAATTAATTCGTAATAATTTTGCTAGATATTAATATTTAATTAAATTGGATTTAATTAAGTCACGACGGAAAATTCATTTAATCGGATTAAACGAACCCGAGCCCAAAGTGTGTTGTATGAGCCAAATAAATTTGGAATTTAAAGTGGTAGGACCCACTTTACTTTTATCAAATGTTTGACATTTGATGGAGGTAGTTGGGCTTTAAATTAAATGAAACCATTTACTTTTCACCAACCTTGTTTTTGGAAAACAATTACTTCAACTTGGTTTTGGAAACCAAAAGCCAATACAACACAAAATTCTCTTTCTCTTCTCCTTCCATTACTGAACACTCCTCTTCCTTGGAGGAAAATTTTGTTTCAATTTTTGGGCAAAGCTAGCACTTGGGGAGTCAAAGAAAGGTGATAAGGAAACTCACCCAAAAGTTTGGAACTCAATTTCAAGCTTGGAGCTTCTACATCCAAAGAAGAATTTTTAAAATTTCATCAACCAATAAATGTGAGTATTTCTGCAACTCCACTTGATATTCACACAAAAATCATTGTTTAGATCCTTGGCATGTCTAGGACACTAACAATGGTATTAGAGAGCCACATAAACTTGATTTTAAATTCTAGTGTTTTAAACTTTAATTTTGGGATTTTATGCTTGGAGTATGAAAATTCAAAATTGGTTGTTTGGTTGTTTGGTTGTGTTTATATGATGATGAATTCGATTTTTACTTCTTTGGATTTGAGAAAATTTGATTAGATTAATTTTCCCCAAAATCCAACATGGCCGAATTTAACCCTAGGAAGAACTCATGGTGTTTTTTGAAATTTGACAATTGGATATGTTAATTGGAATAAAATTGAATGTTAATTATTGATTTAATTGGATTGAAGTCAAAATTGGATGTTAATTTCATGTTGTTGTTGTTGTTGTGTGTTAACCATGTTGGATGAGTTGATTTTGCTTCAATTTGTGTTAGACATGAATTGGATAATTGAGCATGATTAGTGTTTTGGAAATATTAGATTAATTAATTAATTGTGTTAATTACACTTTAAATTGAATTAATGTGTTTTTGGAATATTATGATAATTTAATTTGTTGTAATTAGGCTAATGGGCTTGGTTGGGCCAAGTTTGGTTTTTGACAATTAGGTTGGATCCAATTGGGCTTAAAACCATTTCTATAAAGTCCAAATATGACTATTGGTCCTTTAAAAATTCAATTAGGCCTAATGGGAGTAAATTGATTTTGTGGCATAGGGTGATTCCTAACTTGGGCCTTGGCATCTTGGGTTGGATCCATAATGGCCAAAGCCCATGCCTAAAGAATTAATTGAAAGCCCATTGGACTTTAATTGAATTGGCATTGGATGCTATTGGGCCTTTGAGACCCATTTAGATTGGATTTGTAATCTATGTCTGAAAGGCACTATTCAAAGTGTAATTGTTTAATTTGAAATTAAACACGAATTAGTATTGGATATATTTGAATTTGATTTAAAATTATAGTTCGATATAATTGAAAAATACTTACTTTGAGTATTTATTCTTAAACGAGTTGGACTCGCGCAAATCAAACCGTTGTATGAACATTGGGTGGTCATCAATCAAAGATTAATTAATTGGATTAGATTGGTTGACATCATGCTTTATGTGAATACATGGATGTATTTATATGAATAACGTATATCAGATGGATATTAGATGGGTGGGGGCAATTTTGGAAATTATTATAAGTATGGTACTTATTTATTAAATTGGACCTGCGTGTCCAGCCTTTCACCTCCTTATCTCTTTGTATTTCTCTTCTCACTAATTCCCCTCAATGTAAATAAAGTTTCTTTAATGTATTATGTAATTGGGTAGAAGCATGAAAAGTGCTTGCGGGAGAGAGGAAAATGAGAGATTTGTTCTAGGAACAAATTTTGTTATATATCCATTCGCATATCATTATTAATTTATTCGCGCCTTATTATGCTTTTAGAATGCATGTTTAAGGGTGTATGATGAAACCTAATCAAAGATAACAAATTAGTTGCCAATTTACGCGAAAAACCCTTACTTTAATATTAAGTGTTTTTCTTCTATTGAGTGGTTCTCTCTCAAGATCAAAGATTGACTTTGATTTGTTGGCAAAAGTTAAGATCACTGTCCATCGCTGATGTGTTTGAACCATGAAAGCTTTGTTATATATCGCATGTCTTGGGCAGTTGTGATTTGTTGGCCAAAGTCAAGGTCACTTATGTACATCAACGTGGATTACGACGCTTTCCCACTGTCAATGGGTCGCGCTTAATTGGAATCATTAAGCTTGTTGAGCCAAAACCAAGGCTTAGTTGATTTAGAGGAAAAGGTTAGGATTATATATTGGATATATGTTTTGGACTTGGAGGTCCACCTACCGGATCTAGGAATTGATGAGATCCAATTGATCTTAGAGATCTATCTAATTAAGTTTCATACAGCTTGTTGGCCAAAGTCAAGGTTGTGTGTTATTTAACGGGATCATAGATCACTATGAAATTGGGTTTCCCGAGCAATCCACAGAGGGTTAAAGACTCCCCAAAAAATAGAGGGAGGCCAATATTAAATTTATAATTTCGTTTAATACTTGTTTACATGCGCTCTTTTATTTTATTTATCGTCGTTATAAATATATTTGTTGGAACAATATTGTTTTATTGCTTTCTTTGAACAGTTAGACTATACAAGACACTACTCTACTTGTAGTTAGTTATATAGTTGGACTATAGTAACCATTACATTTTGAGTGTACCCGATATCGTTGATTAGATAGTTGGACTATTACAATCGAGATGGCTAGAAAGGTTAGCATTAGGGACATCTTCTTAGGCGATAATTTCTTTAACGGATCCAATTTTCCAGATTGGGAGATGAATCTCAAGATAGTCATGAGAGTCAAGAAGTGACTGTCTATCATAGAGAAACCTCTCGGGCCTAAGCCCGGAGTTGAGCAAATAGTAGAACATGAGCTTTGGAAGACTCATCGTGATGATAACTTCAGTGTTCAATCCGTCATGCTTACCGTAATGACTCTTCAATTTCGTTGTCAGAACAAAGGATTGGATCCTTATAGTATGATGTTGAAATTAAAGGATCTTCACAGATCTAACCTTAGATCTTAGAAGTATGAATTGCAAAAGAAGGTCTTTCGCTCGCTTATGTCAGAGGGTACATCTGTCGAGCACTATGTGTCACAGATGATTACTGACATCGAACAGCTAGGTCAGCTGGGCATAACCTTCGAGGCCTAGACTTCCATAGATTTGATCTTACAATCTCTGCCCGATCATGAACTATAACATGATGAACTAAGAGAAGACTCTTGGATTGTTGATGGCGTTTCTGAAAGAAATAGAGCTAGAGCTTCTGCAGGGCAAGAAGTGTAAGGCGCACCTTACTTCGACATTCCAAATAGCCAATGCTTGGCCGAAGGTTTCTGAGGTGTGAAGAAAAGGAAGAAAAATGGCAAGGCTAAATCATCACAATCTTCTAGGAAGACTAAGGACATATCCCAAGATGTATGCCTACATTGTGGTAAATGTGGTCACTAGAAGTGTGACCATCGTATGTACAAGACAGAGTTTGAGGAAGTGAGGTGGGCAAGGCTCCGGCTTCAGGTATTTTTGTTATAAACATGTCCACTACTGGTTTTAAAAATTGGATTTTTGATTCTGGATATGGTACTCACATATATACTGGTGTGTAGGATCTACTGATTAGCAGGATACTGGCTTCAGGCAAGATCGACCTACGAGTCGGAAACGGGACGAGAGTCGCCATTTTGGCCGCTGGGACCTATGTTTTGAACCTGTCCTTGGGGCATGTAATTACATAAAGTGACTATTATTTTGTACTTAATTTGACTAGAAACATCATCTCTGTATTTTTTTTTAACCCATTACCGGTATACCTTTGAATTCCGGAACACAAGGTTTCTTATATATAAATATGATCTTTTGATATGTACAGCTGATGTTAATAATGGTCTTTATATTTTGAATATAGATGAATCTCAAACATATAACATAACAAACAAAAGGCTCAAATTGAGTAACACTGATGAGACTTATCTGTGGCATTATTGTCTGGGACATATTGACAAGACTCATATATCCGCACTTTCAAAGAGTGGAAACTTGGACGGATTTGATCTTAATTCAAATGACGTATGCGAATCTAGTTTATTAGGTAAAGTGCCTAAAATGCCTTTTAGCGGTAAAGGTGTACGTGCCACCGGACTGTTAGCCATCGTTCATAGTGACGTATATGGGCCCATGTCAAGCTAGGCTAGAGGTGGATATAAATATTTCGTAACCTTTACGGATGAGGCATAGCGTTATGGTTATATATATCTTATGAAAGTCGGAAACTTTTGAGAAATTTGAAGAGTTTCAACATGAAGTAGAAAAATAGACCGGAAAATGTATTAAAACATAACGGTCGGACCGTAGTGGAGAATACTTGAGCAATAAGTTTATCGATTACTAGAAGGATTATGGTCTCCTCCCGGAACAGCTTATTTAAACGGTGTGTCTAAACAGAGAAACCGAACTTTGTTGGACATGGTAAGGTCAATGATGAGTCACACTGAGCTACCAATTTCGTTTAGGGGATAAGTATTGAATAGTGCAATAGTTATTTTGAATAAGGTTCTGTCAAAGTCTATTGGATAGACTTCATATGAAATATGGACAGGAAAGAAACCGTGTTTTTTATTCCTGAAAATTTGGGAATACTGGGCATATCTTAAACGTTTATAGTACCAAACTAGAACCCAAATTGGATTAGTGCCTATTTGTAATTGGTTATCCTAGGGAAACAAAAGGATATTAATTCCAAAACCCACAAGAGAACAAAATTTGTTACTTTCCATGCAATTTTCCTTGAAAAAGTAATTTATAAATGCAGTGGAAAGTGGGGAAAAAGTAGAACTCGATGAAAATCGAAGTGATACTGTTCCTGGCACCGATCCCCTTACGAAACATGAACAGTTCATCAGAGATGAGACTGTTCCATAATCTTCTAAAACATAAGAACCGCGTAGGTCAGAGAGAGTCAGAAAAGAACCTGAGAGGTATGGGGTTCTGACTCACCTCATGTAGATATTAATCTTATTGAGGAAAATGAACCGGCTACATATGAGGAAGCGATACAAGGTATCAACTCTACTTATGGAAAAATTTCATGAATTCCGAAATGGATTCCATATATACCAACCAATTTTAGACACATGTTGATATATCAGAAGGCACTGTGCCTATTGGTAGAAAATGTGTCTTCATGGTGAAGACTGACATGGATGGAAACATACAATCATACAAAGCTAGGCTTGTAGTGAAAGGGTATCGTCATCAACATGGTGTCGATTACGACAAAACCTTTTACTCGTTGCCATGATTAAATCCATTCAGATAATGCTTACAAATGCTGCATATTTCGATTATGAAATATTCCAAATGGATGCTAAAACCAATTTCCTTAACGGAAATCTTTTGGAGGATGTTTATATACAACAGCCTGACGGTTTTGTCATGCCAAAACATGCAAATAAGGTTTTCTAGTTAAATCGATCCATTTATGGATTAAAGCAAGCATTGGGTTTTTGGAACCAAAGTTTTGATGAGATCATATTACCATATGGTTTCATATAAAACGAAGACGATTCTTGTGTATATAAGAAAGTTAGTGGGAGCGCATTGACAATGATTGTCCTATACGTTGATGATGTATTGCTTTTTTGTAATGACATTCCCATACTACAATCGGTGAAAGCTTGGTTTTTATTCAAATTCTCAAAAAAAAAAAAAACTTGGGAGAGGCAACTTTTTTAAGGAATAAAGATATATTAGGATATATCTAAAATTTGTTGGCACTCTCTAAGAACTCGTACATTGAAAAACATGTACGCGACCTGATGTCTCAAATGCTTTGAGCATCTGCATTCACTATCAGGCTAATCCAGGTAATGGTCACTAGATTGATTTTAAGAACATCCTTTAGTATCTTAGACGAACTAAGGATGCTTTCTTAGTATATGGAGAAGGAGAACTTGAGGTGACTGGGTTCACCATTGAAAGTTTCCAAACCGATAAAACGAATGTAAGTCAAAATTAGGGTATATGTTTTGTTTAAACAATGAAGTAGTGAGCTGGAAATCTTTCTAGCAAGATACTGTTGCCGATTCAACAACAAAAGTGGAAAACATTACTGTGGATGAGGTAGGAAAAGAATTATTTTTATCTATAAAATTCCTAATTTAATTAGGAGTAGTTCTGTTAGCTACTGAGCTGAGCTACAGCACATCCTAAGGAATTATGATCTCATCAATGATCCAAGTATGTACTTTGAAGGTTTCGTCTGATTCGTGAGATCACACATCGTGGCGATGTCAAGATCCAAAAGATCATTTCAGATGATAACCTTCCAGATCCACAGACGAAAGTTATTTCTCAGTAAAAGTTTGAGCGACCAGTACATAGTTGAGGTGTTGGACACTTGGGTGATTGGCAATAGGCCAAGTGGGAGATTGATGGACAATTATGACCCATAACATCACTATTTGTAAAAGACATGGTGTTTTTGTACAAATTAACTATGTGACAATGGAAATTTCTCTTTTATCATTTTGGAATTGGATTACTTGGATATATAAATGATAGAAGTCCATATGATTAGTACCAGATTAATAAGATATGAGACAGTATTAATCCACAAATGGTTTAATCATTAAATATCCCTAGTCATAGTATTATCGAGACTGGACATCGATAATGCAGAATAGACTAGTATTGCAAGCGTAACAGCATAGTTCTCATATATTTAAGTATTGGATACTTATGCAAGTGTAATGGGAGGTTGTGTTTACCGATAGTACGGAAACAGCTTCGCTCTAGATAGACCACTCAGAATCCCATTGATAATATGAATATATGTCTATGGGAATCCGAATCAGGGTAGGTGTATTTGGTCTTAACCTGAGACTTACATCGCTAGTACTTGCGACAATCAATACATTTTGGTTTTGGTCGTCCGGGACTTTAACAGGTTCTGTGTATGCCTCTTCTGGGTTTATTGAGAATTATACTGTATTTGATGTGACATTCGATACTGGATCGAAATACGCAATACTATGTATACTACGTTTGACATAGATTATATATTCCTTTAAGAATATTTCTAGAGAATTGGGTTGGCACGGTGCTTTGCTAGAAGCCAACCATGTCTCGTAAATCGGAAAGAACGTAGTATGGGGTACTCACGTGTTCGGATAGTTCGACGACCGGATTTACTACCAACATATCCGGGGATCTCATGGGCCGCTTCCCGAATATCCACCGATGATGTATGATTCGAACATAATTAATCTAGGATTAATTATGGCGAGAATTTATCAGGGATAAAATTCTATTTGAAGAGAGAGACGATTAATTTGGAATTAATCGATAAAATAATATATTCGATATATTAAACGAAATTAGATTTCGACGTGGAATTAAAATTATATTTTAATTCGGGCGATCGAGTTAATTAAAATTAATTCGCGAGCGACATGAACAGTAATTTTGCTAGGCATAATTATTTAATTAAATTTGATTTAATTACGTCGCAACGGAAAATTCGTTAATTCGAAATTAACGAACCCCGAGCCCGGGATGTGTTGTGAGTCCACTCGGATTTTGAATTAAAGTGGGGCCCACAAGTCACTTTTTGTGATGGAAATCAAATCAACTTTGAGTGATGTGATACAAGTCACTTTTTGAGTGATGGGAGTAGTTGAGAGATTTTAATGCCTTTTTCCCTCCAAAATTTGGTTTAGCTTTTGGAAAGG
Organism: Zanthoxylum bungeanum; assembly: GCA_019454045.1. NCBI lineage: Eukaryota > Viridiplantae > Streptophyta > Magnoliopsida > Sapindales > Rutaceae > Zanthoxylum > Zanthoxylum bungeanum. The sequence goes on along the minus strand of SKCR01045053.1, from coordinate 127,033 downwards.
GATATACCAAATATTGTGAAAGACTTTTGCATTAAGTTTCTAGAAACAAAACAAAAGACTCTCTCCTCTCCCAAACATTCTATTGGCCGAATACCATAAGGGAAATAGGGAAGATTTTTGTTGCATTCTTCTTCCATTGCTAGCACATAAAGGATCATACTATGTGATAGGGAAACTATCCTTTGAGTTTGGAATCTCATCACTCAAAGCTTGGAGCTCAACTAATTAATAGAAAGCTTAGAGACTTTCAAAGGAAGGAAAAATTTTGTTATCTTCACAACCATCCATCAGATCTTTGTAAGTATATTTCCGCCATTCTTACTTTAAGAATTCACATTATTTCATGTTTTATATGATCTTGGGAATGCCTTAGAAAACTAACACGAAAACAGCTATAGCAACCAGATTACTGCAACCAGCAACCCGAAAATAGTAAAATAGTAAAATAACAACCATAAAATAGCAAAATAGCAACCAGATTACTGCAACCAGTTACCAGAAAATAGCAGCTTGAAACAGGAAACAGCAAACCAGTTTCAATCCTTCTGGCGACGGTCTAATGTACTTCCTGTTGGTGTTCCTAGAACATGCCAATGATCTAATAAGCATGAAAAACATGTGATTAATATCATTATAAGTTGCGGAATATACTTACAATGAACGAATTTGAGCTTTTAAAATTTGAGTAGAAGATCTCCAAGATCCAACTTTGAATGTTGATTCAAAGCTTTGAGTTGTTTCCCTATCACCTTTGTTGATTCCTTGAAGTGCGAACTAACTTGATTTTGCCACAAAATCAATGAGAGGAAAATGGAGAAGCTCACGCCCAAAGCTAGGTGTGCTAGGGTTTATGTTTTGTTCAAGTGTGTAAAATGAGAGAGAGAGTTGGTTTTTGGTAAAATCACTTTTACCCTTTTCACCTAAACTAGGTGGTTGGGTAAATGGTTTTACCAAAACCATTACAAGGTGGTTGGATGGTTGGTGGCTTGGCTTAAATGCCAACTACCCTCCCAACTACCACTTGTGAAGTGGGCCCCACATTTGAATTCAAAATTCAAATGTCTCTACGAATATTTGCCACGGCTCGGTTCCATTTAATCCGATTAAACGAACTTTCGTCGCTAAATAATTAAATCTAATTTAATTAAACAACAATGCCTTGTAAATTTATTACGAACGTCGTTGATGAATTAATTCTAAATTAATTCATTCGTTCATATTAAAGTCCAACTTTAATTTTCTAATGAAATCCAATTCATATTAATATATCCGATATATTAATTTTAGCCCATACGAATAAATTAAATAGAAAAATCAAATTTAACTATTAAATTTATCTTACCGATTAATTCAAAATTAATGGCGTTCTCTCTCTTTCGAACACATTTAATCCTAGATTAAATAAAGCCTCAATTAATCTCATATTATTTCTAGTTGAGTCAACTATCATCGGTGAATCTTTGGGAAGCGACCCAAGAGACCTCTGGATATGTTGGCAGTAAATTCGGTTATCGGACTATTCGATAATGTGAGTACCTCGTACCACGTGCTTACCGATTTACAAGACATGGTTGGCTTCTAACAAAGCATCGTGCCTACCCAATTCTCTAGAAATTTTCTTACTGGAATATATAATCTATGTCAGTCGTAGAATACATAGTATTGCGTATTGCGATCCAGTATCAGATGTCACATGCTAGGCCTGGGGCTGGAATAGTGTCTGCCCCGTACGAAGTACATATCGGATATCAAACAACTAGTCTCTTTGAATCGGATAATCATGACCTTGTCATATTATCCTGATGGTTGCAACACAATAGATAACTAGTTATGAATCCCTACGTGATCAATATCTCCATATTTCTGAAGTGATACTTCCGTCTTGACATCACATCCAATACACTATGATTCCCAATAAACCCAATAGAAGCGTACACAGAACCTGTTAAAGCCCTGGATGACCAAAACCAAAGTTTACCGATTGTCGCAAGTACTAGTGATGCAAGTCTCAAGTTAAGATCAAATACATCTACCCTGAAGCGGACTCCCATAGACACATATACATACTAGCAATGGGATTCCGTGGGCTATCCAGAGCGAAGTTGTTCTCCATACCATCGGTAAAACACAACCTCCTATCGCACTTGCATAAGTATCATATACTTAAACATATGAGAACTATACCGTTATGCCCTCACAAAGCGCACAAGTGCAATACTAGTCTATTCTGCATTATCGATGTCCAGTCTCGATAATACTACGACTAGGGATATTTAATAATTAAACCTTTGAGATTGATACTGTCTCATATCATCTCAATCCGTAACTAATCATATGGACTTTTACCATTTATATATCAAAGTAAATAAATTACGAAACGGTAAAAGGCAATTTCATTACTACATAGTTAATTTTATACAAAAACACAATGTCTTTTACAAACAGTGACGCTATGGGTCATAATTGTCTAACAATCTCCCACTTGGCCTATAGCCAGTCACTCAAGCATCTAACACCTGAACTATGCATATGTTTCTCAAACTTTTGCTGTGAAATAGATTTCGTCAGTGGATCTGCAATGTTGTCATATGATGCGACCTTCTCGATCTTCACATCGCCACGATGTATGATCTCATGAATCAGATGGAAACGTCGAATAACATGCTTGGATTATTGATGAGACCGTGGTTCCTTAGCCTGCGGTATAGCCCCGTTATTGTCACAATACAATGGAACGGGCTCAGTGACTAACGGGACCACTCCTAATCCAATTAGGAATTTACGGATCCAAACTGCCTCTTTTGCTGCTTCAGCTGCAGCAATATACTCTGCTTCTATTGTTGAATCGGCAACAGTCTCTTGTTTGGAAAATTTCCAGCTTACTGCTCCGTTGTTCAAACAAAACATGTACCTGGATTGTGACTTAGAGTCGTCTTTATTGGTTTGGAAACTTGCATCGGTATACCCAGTTACCTCAAGTTCTCCATCTCCATAAACTAAGAAAACATCCTTAGTTCGTCTAAGATACTTAAAGATGTTCTTAACTGCCCTACAGTGACCATCACCTGGATCGGCCTGATAGCGACTACACATGCTCAAAGCATACGAGACATCAGGTCACGTACATATGATGACATACATGATCGATTCGACTGCCGAGGTGAATGGTATTCGACTCATGTTGTTTCTCTCATCTTGAGTTTTAGGACACATGTCCTTATATAGAGTGATGACATTTGACACTGGTAACAGTCCCCTCTTGGACTGATCCATGTTGAATCTTTTCAACACTTTGTCAATGTACGTGCTCTGGGAGAGTCCAAGCAACTTTCTAGATCTATCTCGGTAGGTCTTTATTCCTAGAATTTAGGCTGCTTCTCCCAGATCTTTCATGGAGAATTTTAATGAAAGCCAAGCTTTCACCGATGTTAACATGGGAATCTCATTGCCAATAAGCACTACATCGTCAACATATAGGACAATAAAAGTCAGTGCGGTCCAACTAACCTTCTTATATACACAAGGATCATCTTCGTTTTGAATGAAATCATATTCTTTTATGATCTCATCAAAACGTTGGTTTCATGACCGCGATGCTTGCTTCAGTCCATAAATGGACCGATTTAACTTACAAACCTTGTTTACAAGTCTATGCACGATAAAACCGTCGGGCTGTTGCATATAAACATCGTCCAAAAGCTTTCAGTTAAGGAAAGCAGTTTTAACATCCATTTGCCATATCTCGTAATCGAAATATACAGCAATAACAAGCATTATCCGAATGGATTTAATCATGGCAACGGGTGAGAAAGTTTCGTCGTAATCAACACCATGTCGTTGACGATATCCCTTTGCTACAAGCCTAGATTTGTACGTTTGTACATTGCCATCCATGTCGGTCTTCTTCTTGAAGACCCATTTACATCCAATAGGCTTTACGCCTTCTGATTCACCAACCAGTGTCCAAACTTGATTGGTGTACATGGAATCCATTTCGGACTTCATGGCCTCTTGCCTTAAAGCAGAATCGATATTTTGTATCGCTTCCTCATACGTAGCTGGTTCGTTATCCTCAATGAGATTAATATCTACATGAGAGGAGATCAGAAACCCATGCCTCTCAGGTTGTTTCCTGATTCTCTCCGACTTACGCGATCCTTGTGTAATAGAAGATTGTGGTGTAGTCTCATCCCGGATGGATTGTTCTTATTCCACTGAGGATTCTATGCCAAGAATAGTATCACTTTGATTTTCATCGAGTTCTACTTTCCTCCCACTAACCACTGCATTTAGGAATTCCTTCTCAAGGAAAACCGTATGTAGAGCAACAATACTTTGTTCTCTCGTAGGTGATAGAAGTAATATTCTTTGGTTTCCCTAAGATATCCTACGAATAGGATTTATCCGATTTGGGCTCAAGTTTGGTACCTTCCAAATGTTTGACGTATGCCCAGCATCCCCAAATCTTCAGGAATGAGAAACTCGATTTCTTTCCTGTCCATATCTCATACGGAGTCTGTTGTACAGACTTTGATGGAACCTTATTCAAAATAAGAATTTCACTGTTTAATGCATATCCCCAGAAGGAAATAGGTAGCTCAGTGCGACTCATCATAGACCTTACCATGTCCAACAAAGTTCGGTTTCTCCGTTTGGACACACTGTTTAATTGAGGTGTTCCAGGAAGAGTCCAATGTGAAAGAATACCATATTCTTTCAAGTAATCTAGAAACTCATTGCTCAAGTATTCGCCACCATGGTCCGACCGTAATGTCTTTATACTCTTGACGGTCTGTTTTTCAACTTCGTGGTGAAACTCTTTGAATTTCTCAAAAGTTTCCGACTTGTGTCTCATAAGATACACATAACCATAATGTGATACATCATCCGTAAAGGTTACGAAGTATTCATATCCACCTCTAGCCTGGCTAGACAAGGGCCCACACACGTCACTATGAACGAGGGTTAACAGTTCGGTGGCGCGCTCACCCTTACCGTTAAAAGTTGATTTAGGCATTTTGCCTAATAAGCAAGATTCACAGATGTCATAGGAATTTGGATCAAATCCATCCAAGTATCCACGCTTCGAAAGTGTGGATATGCGAGTCTTGTTTATGTGTCCCAAACGACAGTGCCACATATAAGTTTTATCTTTGTTACTCATTTTGAGCCTTTTGCTTGTTATATTATATGTTTGAGATTGATTTATATTCAAAATATAAAGACCATTATTTGCAACAGTAGTGTAAATTTCTACATCGTTTTTATATGCAAAACACATAGTGTTCCTGAATTTAAAAGTAGATACATAAATAATTTTCCTAGTCAAACTAGGTACATAATAACAGTCTGTAAGTTCAAGTACATGCCCTGAGTGCAGTTCTAAAACAAAAGTGCCAACTGCCAAAACGGCGACTGGTGCCCCATTTCCAACGCGTAGATCAATCTCCCCTGAGGTTAGTCTCCTGCTAATTCACAGATCTTGCACATCAGTACATATGTGAGTACCACAACCAGAATCAAAAATCCAATTTTTAAAACAAGAATTAGTCATGTTTATTTCAATAACAAACATACCTGAAGCCGGTGCCTTACCCGTTTTAATCTCCTTCTGGAGCACCTTATACTCACTGCAGTCACGCTTCCAGTGACCCCACTTGCCACACTGGAGGCAAACATCCTGAGATTTGTCCTTAGGTTTCCTAGAAGCCTTTGATGATTTGGCCTTGCCCTTTTTATTATGCTTTGTCTTCTTCACACCTCCAGTCGCCTTAGGCCCAGCCCCCGGTGTCTGAGATGTTGAAGCAAAGTGCGCCTCGCGCTTGTTGCCCTTGAGAAGCTCATTCTCACCTTCCTAGAGAGTAGACAATAACTCTCCAAGAGTATCATCTTTGTTCATCAAATTATAGTTTATGATAAATTGTCTCGAGGTGTTGGGGAGAGATTGCAAGATCATATCTACGGTAATCTCAGCCTCAAAGACTATCCCCATCTCAGCTAGCTCAACTATGTAAGTAATCATCTGTACCACATGGGACTCAACAGACATGCCTTCTGACATACGTGAACGGAGGAGCTTCTTTACTAACTAATAACTCTGCGACCTTTTGTTAGATCAGTGAAGATCTTGCAACCTCGCCAACATGTTATAGGGATCCAAGTCCCTATTTTGTCGACGGAAATCCTGAGTCATGGAAGCCAGCATAATAGACTGAGCAGTATTGTAGGACACGGAACTTGGACGATGCATGTTGTTCTAGGCTCGCAGCCTAGTGGGAGTAGGAGTAGCCCGTGGGGGACTAAATCGGAGAATAATGGAGTCGCCAATCAGTGTGAATCGGGAAAATAAGATTTAAGGCCGTACTCACCCCTCGCAAGGGAAGACCTCAAATTGTTGGGTTCGGAATGATCCCTTACTTATGCCACTTGTGATGATATGATTTGTGCAATAAACTAACCGAATCTACTTAACGTATATGCTCAAGGGTAATCTACGTCTAGTATGCATTCATCAAAATAACTCCTTATCTAAGTTTGCATGCTCAAAAATAAGTCTTTGAACGGCAAACACACAATATCACACAATGAGCACATTGAGCCATTAAACCAAAATAAACAAATAACTATTTAAACATAATCATAAACAAAACAAAATACCATGCATAAAACAACATAATCATGCTTGAAAATAAACAATAAACTAGACTACATCATCTTTTAAATAATAAATAAATACTTTACGAACTACGTCATGCTCAAATACAAGTTTGGATGGAACGAAATATGTGCCTCTAAAGTGATACATGGCATTGTATCTCGAGTACAAACCGCACTACCGTCCATTCGGATTCGGCTAAGGAATTTACGTCCGGGTTTCCATCCTATATACCACGAAAGAGAACACACATTCAACCCATCCAATAATCACATCATGTCTCAAACGACTCTCATGCAATAATATTTTTAAAATACATAAAATAAATAAAAGATGGTAAGTAACAAAGTGCCCTTAGGTCTAACCTCTTTTGTCGTCTCACGAAAGGGCGTTAACGTCCGTTGGAAGGGTGAATGATCCGTAACTTTTCTGATTCATGAACTCAACATTATTCCTCACTGTTTTGCTGTTCGGGCTGCTATTTTTACTCCGTTTCACTGCTTCTTTGCTGCTGTATTTTAGGTCACTGTTTTGGTCATTTGAGGGACTATTTTGGGCGAGTTTGAGGGCTAATTAGCTGTAATTTTTGGTGATTTTTCAGGGGGTTTTTGTGAAGTTTTTTAGTGCAGTTTTGGGGTGATTTCTGGACTGGTTTGGAGGTCTAAGTTGCGGTAAAACTGAACAGAACAGAGGTGTAATGTGCGGCGGTGAATGGGACAGTACAGTGGGCGTTTGGGGCTTGTGTTTTAGGGCTGTGTTTGGGGCTTGAACTGGGCAGTAAGGGGCTGTATTTGGCGTGCAGTGAATGGGATATTCACAGGGCAGTTCACGGCAGTGAATGAGGGTTAATGCGTTGGTGTTGGAAGGTGTTGTGGGCGTGAATATGAGGGCTGTGTAGGAAGTGTTTGTGGCGTGAGTTCTTAGGGCTGTGAAGAGGTGTTTGTGGCGTGAATAATGAGGGCTTCGATGTGTGTCTCTTGTGTGTATGTGCTAGGGTTGAGAAGGGTGGTGAAGGTCTCTTTTTATAGGCAAATGGGTAGAGATTTTCCTTATTTGAATAGGAAAGAATCTCATATTGATGGTGATATCTATCTAATTGGTATCTCATAAGGAAAAGATCTCCTAATTTAGGACTGTGATTGAATTTTGATTAGGAAAGGGATCTATGAGATTTCTTTTAATTAGGGAGGGATTTGACTTGATTTTAGCATGTGTTAAATGTGCATATACCTAATTAAGGGTGATATGGGCGTGAATGATGTCTTATTGGGCGTGGGATTTGGTTCATGGGTAGGTTTGGGTATCCTCCGTTTGGTTTATGGGTAGGTAAGTGGTTTATGGGCCGAGGATGAGCTTTGAAACAGAGATCCAACAAGCAATCGAAGCTAAACAACGGGGTTAAAACCAACAAAAATTCTAATTTCCAACTTTGCCCTTCCAACGTCCGTTTCCCGCGACTTTCACAACTAAAGAGGTAGTGTCTCCATACGACACTCATCATCGGGGCTTATATGCAAAAATGCACTTTAATTGGTATTTTAATTAATTAATCATGACTAATACACTTTAATTATAATAATTATAATATTTGAAATATTAAAATTGTAATAATTGGCATTTTAAAATTTATTGGGCTAAAAGTGTATAATTGGGCTTAATGGGCTTGGTTTGACCAAGTTTGATTTTGGACTTTTGGATTGGATCCAATTGGTGAAGGGGTTTTTCTATGGGCTGAATCCGGTAACGCAGCGGAAGCGGTGAAAATCGTAATTTTAGATTTCAAAACTTTTTCTCGGATTAATTAAATAAACATATTTATTTAACATTCCAATAATCAATTTATGAAAAACAAAATTTAGATGAATCATATTCAAGTGAATTTACCAAATTACCCTTACATGGTATTTTGTCCATTTTTGTCCGAAATTGATCTAATCAATTTTGAATGATTCTAAATCATTTCTAAGATGAACTTAGCATGTTCAAAACATCAAAAACACCAAAGCAACAAAAATCCCATTTTTACTATTTTGGCCGAGAGCCTCCTTAAGGGGGGAGGGGGGGTTTGTGCATTTTGGCATTTCATGCATCAAAACACATCAAGAGGTAATCCAATCAACATGAAACTTTATATGCATCATATACACATCCAAATGCATAACATAAATGAAAAGCCCCAAATTTGGAATTAGTTATAAACCCTAATTTTTCAATTTCCACAAATTGGACAAATTAGACTAAATACACCAAATCAATTACTTCAATCATCTTTCTTACATCCAATCCAAGTCTCAACACAATGAAACAACTCAAGATCAAATCTAGGTCATCTTAGAGTGGATCAACAACTCTAGATTAGCAACATGGTTTCATAAACCTTAAAATAATGCTTACAACTACAATAGTCACAGGCTTTCTTAATCACACATTCTCAACACTTTCATCAAAGTTATCCATCATCAAAACATAAGAAATAAAGAAAAGAATAACTTAAAAACATCATATGTTAAAGCATAGATAATAAGAAACAATTTCATATCTAATAGTAAGTTTGAAAAACTTACTAAATCCAAGCTTTCCTTAAGCTTTTCTTTTTCTTCTTCACTTTTTCTTTGGTTTTTTCTCTTTAATTGAGTTTGTGAAAAGTGTATAAGGTTACCAAATGAAAATGAAATGAAAATGATTTATACTTGCACAAAATATTGCCTTGGCCGAAACCTAGCAAGCATATACAACAAAATTGAATTTCAATTTCATTTCATAAACATTTGGTAAAGTAAATTAAATATCTAAACTACTTTAAAGATATTTAATTAAGGCAACAAAGTCAACTTTAATCATTTCAAAATAAATATCTAAAATTAAGATATTTATATTTTAATTATATTAATCATTTAACAATTAAATAATTAATTAATTAATTAAATACAAATATCTCAAATATATGTATTATATTTACATTAAATATTAAATACATATTTTCATTTATGATATAAGTCAAATATCTCAATTTGACATTTAATTAATGTGTATTTAAAATAATCAAATATTAAATGTAAATACACAACAATTAAAGAAATGACTATCGTGTCCCTACACATGTATTTTGCGTTTAACCTTTAAACGACTTTATAAACAATCAATATTATTTATTAATGTTGCACTAGTGCTCTACGAGTTTATTTCATTATTGAGACTCTCTAGATTCAGGCGTATCCGTCACGAAATCCAATTTCGTGTCAATAATTTATCCACCCATAAATTATGACGATCACGGATAAACTGGCTGAATAATATAGGTCGAGGTCATGGCAAATGTTTAATTCCTCCGTCACATGAATCTGGATGTATCCCAGAGATATAGATGTAAATGTCAAATCTCTATGGGGATTATCCAGTCGACTATTCCATTAGCAATCTCACAAGAGTGTTTAGAACTAGCTTATAAACTTTACCACGGGCCCATGATTTTATCTGATTGCTAATTATATGGACTACCTATGCTCTGGTACACAGAACTGACGGATTCTATCTTGAGACACATATGACACCCTGAGGATCTATCTACACCCAACGAACAGGCGGAGGTCTGATCTTAATAGATCGGTGACGTGACTGCCATCTAAGTGTAGAAGATGTCTCATGTGCCCATGATGGCATCTCAAGTCTAAGAATCACAAATGCTACTCAACCCAAGAAGATTCTTATTGACGTTGGTGTACCATCCATCAAGAATCTTCGGTGAGTCGTTCAGTGTTTATCCGCTATAAACACCTACAGGTCTATACCAGTCTCCAAGAATTATGGTTCATTGAGAAACCATTGGAATCATATATTCCAGTATACGACTTGTACCGGTCTCAACGGGTTTACTATACTGACCAAGCAGTGTAAACCTTGACCAGGAACAGACTGAGAATGACAACATCATGATACTTGTCAATGTCCGTTACGACGCTTTTGCAACTGTATCATGACTAATCATTCTAGGGTCATTACGTCTTTACCATATTATAAGATTCATTATATTAAAGAAACTGTATATATTATTCATAATAATAATGTTTTACATAAGTATTTACAAGGAAATACAACCGGGAATTGGCGCTGTGAGCACCAACCCCAACAAAAACTCCCACTTGCTTTAGTGCCAATAACGATTAATCTAATACCCATCGACTCCACGTGTTTATCAAACAACTTCGGAGGTATGGCCTTCGTCAGCGGGTCTACTACATTATCTTCACTCGGTACCTTGCACACGACAATATCCCCTCGTGACACAATCTCTTGAATGATGTGGTACTTGCGTTCCACGTGCTTCGACTTCTGATGCGCCCTTGGTTCCTTTGCTTGCGCAATGGCTCCAGTATTATCACAGTATAAAGGAATCGCATTCTCGATACTTGGGATACTCCCAATTCTGTGACAAAATTCTTTATCCACACAACCTCTTTTGCGGCTTCAGAAGCTGCAATATATTCCGCCTCAGTGGTGGAATCAGCTGTTGATCCCTGCTTGGAACTCTTCCAACAATCTGCACCTCCGTTAAGGGTAAAGACAAATCCAGATGTAGACTTTCTATCATCGGGATCCGATTGGAAATCGGAGTCTGTATACCCATTAACTTGCAGTTCGTTTCCTCCATAAATTATTAACTTATCCTTAGTACCTTTAAGATACTTGAGGATATGTTTAATGGCCATCCAATGGTCATTACGTGGGTTGGACTGATATCTGCTAGTTACGCTAACAGCGAAACTGATTTCAGGCCTTGTATATAACATGGCATACATTATGCTGCCCAAACACGAAGTATAAGGTTGGCTATACATTCTAACCTTCTCATCTTCTGTTTGCGGACACATCTTCTTTGAAAGATGAATCCCATGTCGGAAAGGTATGTTTGCTGTCTTACAGTTACCAAAATTATACCGTTCCAAGATCTTATCTATGTACGTTGATTGGGATAACCCAATCAGCCTCCTTTGTCTATCTCTATAGAGTTTTATCCCTAAAACATATGAAGCTTCTCTCAGGTCCTTCATGGAGAAATTCTTACAGAGGTATTCTTTGACGCTTTGTAACATACCTAAATCATTTCCAATGATTAGGATGTCATCAACATATAGGACTAAAAATATGACCATGCTCCCACTGGCCTTCTGATACACACAGGATTCTTCTGAATTCTTGAGAAAACCAGACGATCTGATAATCTCGTCGAATCGAAGATTCCAACTTCGTGAAGCTTGTTTAAGCCCATAAATGGACTTCTTAAGCTTACATACCATGCCCGAGTTTTCGCTGGATGCAAAACCTTCCAGCTGTTCCATATAGATTTCTTCATCAAGAAATCCATTTAGAAAAGCTGTTTTGACATCCATTTGCCAAATCTCGTAGTCATGATACGCAGCTATAGAAAGCAAAATCCGAATAGACTTAAGCATTGCAACCGGTAAAAAAGTCTCATCGTAGTCGACGCCAGGTCGCTGCGTGTAACCTTTTACTACCAGTCGGGCATTGTAAGTTTTAACCTTACCGTCAGGCCCTCGCTTCCTCTTGCAAACCCATTTACAGCCGATAGGAACAATTCCCTCTGGAAGCGGAACCAAGTCCCAAACTTGATTCTCATGCATTGAGTCTATCTCGGATTTCATGGCATTTTGCCATTTCACAGAGTCGATGTCCAACATCGATTCACTATAGGTTAAACGATCTGTCTCTTCTACTATGAGAACATCCAGACTCTTTTCTTGTATCAAATACAAGCGTTCAGGAGGTCTGGATACCCTTTCTGACCTACGGAGTGTATGTGTTGAAGGTCCTTCATTTACTTGAACTTCAGGTTCCTCCGTTGGTTCGTTGTTTTCAGGTGTACTCATCAAGCACAACCTGTCTATGATCACCACCTTCTGACAAAAATTCTACTTCTAGAAATTTTACGAAGCGAGCTACGAATACATTTCGATGCTCGGTATCATAGAACAGATATCCCCTCGTATTCGGAGGATATCCAACAAACCTAAACTTTTACCCTCGAGGCGAAAGCTTACTTTGCTGAGTCACCCTGACATAGGCAGGACAACCCCAGACCTAATATAATTAAGATTTGGTCTCCTACCGAACCATATCTCATACGGTGTCGTAGGAACAGCCTTTGAAGGAATCTTATTCAAAAGATGTGCGGCGGTTAAGAGAGAGTAGCCCCATAAATAATAGGGCAAATCTGTGAAACTCAACATTGATCGGACCATATCCAATAGAGTCCGATTTCTCCTCTCAGATACTCCATTGTGTTGTGGGGTACCTGGAGGAGTATATTGAGTGAGAATCTCATTCTCCTTCATATAATCCATGAACTCACCACTCATATATTCGCCACCTCAATCAGATCGAAGGCATTTAACATATTTACCAGTTTGATTTTCTACTTCATTTCAGAATTCCATGAACTTTTCAAAGGTTTCCGATTTATGTCGCATCAAATAGACATAACCGTACCGTGACAGATCATCGGTAAAGGTAACGAAGTATGAATAACCACTGTGAGCAGTTTAACTTAGTGGACCACATACATCAGAATGTACGAGTTCCAGTAAGTTAGTGGCTCGGTGTCCAACACTAGAAAATGGGGCTTTGGTCATTTTACCCAGAATACAGGATTCACAAGTTGGATAGGATTCAATGGTGAGATCTGGTATCAAACCATTCCTAACCATTTGATTAAGGCGTTTAGCCCCAATGTGACCTAGCCGCATATGCCATAGTTCAGTATTATTAACTTCAGGTAATCTACGTTTATTAATTCCAGAACTTAATATATCTTTTGATGTTTACAGTGTATAATGACCATGCTTATTTGGACAACAAAGGATCTGAATATTATTCTTATCATATAAATACAAAGAACTGTTCTTAATATTAATACAAAAGCCTTCTGTATCTAATACAAAAAGGGATATAATATTAGCCACACATCCTGGCACAAAAAAGCATTCATTTAACAAAAGTGTCCCATTCGGCAATGAGATCTCGCATACTCCCACTGCAACTGCATCCAGTAAGTCTCTACTCCCGAATCGCAACTGCATCTCTCCAGGCTTCAGCCTCCTTCTTTCCTTCAGCACCTGCAACGTATTGCAAATGTGAATGGGACAAGTAGAATCTAAAATCCAGTTAGATGTGAGGGCTTCACAAGCCAAAGATATATCAATAACTGGAAAAATAAAAGTACCTGATGTCGATGCTCTCTCCCTCCTGATCTGGGCAATGTAGTCTGGACAGTTCCTCTTCCAGTGCCCGACGTTGCCGCAGTGGTGGCATTTATCTTCAGAAGCCCTTTTGGGCTTGGCTATCTTTGCCTGCTGTTGGGGACCAACTACCTTCTTCTTCTTCTTCCCTTTCTTGTTCTTTCCCTTGGACATTCCTTGGGAAGAAGCTGAAAGAGAAGTAGATCTAGGAGGACGAGTCGGTAATCCCTTCCTAAGGTCCTCCTCATCCTATGTAGCTCATGGTAGGTACAGACAATCCCGTGCATGTTGAAGTACATCACAAACTGGCGGAATGAAGCTGGAAGAGAACCAAGAATTACACTCCTCCCGAGAATGTCATTCAAGATGAGATTGTGTTGCCTCAATTGATCGATCAAATCGATCATTTGAAGAACATGTGGGCTAACACTTTACCCCTCATCCAGACGCACATGGAACAGTTCCATGGCGACTTTGTGAACAATCACTTGTTCTTGGTTCTTGAACGATTGTCTCAATCGCGTCATCAAACTATAGGAATCAACCATACCATAATATTGTTGCTTCAGTTTTGGAGAGAGAGAGCTGAGGATGTATGATTTAACCCTTAAATCATCATCCTTCCAAGTTTTAAAAACTCGGCGTTCCTCTTCCGTAGCATCTGCACCAACTGTAAGGGGCAACAGACCCTCAAGTACATATCCCAGCTTTTCGGAGTCGAGGACAATCCTCAAGTCCATTTCCCAGTCTGTAAAGTTCTCAGCGCCTTTCAGTTTGTTCGCATTAAGCATACGCGCAAACTGGTTTGTGGATTGTCCCGCCATCGTAAATCTATCATATAGATCACGAAAAACGGTTAGCAGAAATTAAGCAGTTTCATATAATATCCAAAACATAAACTAGATCATGGATTTTTAATCTAATATGCCCCTCCCATTAAATCATACAATACTGTAATCCCAAAACAGAATACAAATATTTAATAATTAAATTAAATACTAATAGTGAAAAGTGGACCCCGTGAATATATTTCAGCTCACAGCAGAGGCACGATCTCGCCTACGTATATTCATTAGGTAGACAACTCATTTGTCAATCACTCAATAGTGACTCCTAAGTTTTTAGTCCTAGTCGTTTCTCATTGTCGCTGCGAAGGCAGGCCCACAAGGAGACGTACCAAGGTTAAACTCGTCAATGATAAACTCAAGTTACTTACGTAATCCTGACAGCTAGGGCACGTTCAGAATTCCGCTTTCGCTTGAATTTATCTAGTATCTGATATACATCCGGTATGAATAAATCTCTATCGGCTACACCCTCACAGCAGAGGCACGGTCTCGGATGTAGTCACGGAGAAGTATTCATAAACCGTATTGACAAGACGGACCACATAACATGCATCAAATACATAGTTACATTAAAACCTTATTGATTAGGGATTTTTATGTTCATACACCCTAAATCTAACCGATTCAGTTTCTAATAAGCATGCATAAAGTCAAGAAAAGATTATTTAAATAAAGCTAATCATTTTAAACGGCCTAGAATCAAACTCGCTCTGATACCATTTTGAAGGGGTTTTTCTAGGGGCTGAATCCGGTAACGCAGAACGGAAGCGGTGAAAATCATATTTTCAGATTTCAAAACTTTTTCTCGGATTAATTAAATAAACATATTTATTTAACATTCCAATAATCAAATTATGAAAAACAAAATTCAAATGAATCATATTCAAGTGAATTTACCAAATTACCCCTACATGGTATTTTGTTCATTTTAGTCCGAAATTGATCTAATCAATTTTGAATGATTCTAAATCATTTCTAAGATGAACTTAGCATGTTCAAAAACATCAAAAATACCACCAAAGCAACAAAAATCCCATTTTCTATCTTGGCCGAGAGCCTCCTGGGGGGGGGGGGGTTTGTGCATTTTGTCATTTCATGCATCAAAACACATCAAGATGTAATCCAATCAACATGAAACTTTATATGCATCAAATACACATCCAAATGCATAACATAAATAAAAAGCCCCAAATTTGGAATTAGTTATAAACCCTAATTTTTCAATTTCCACAAATTGGACAAATTAGACTAAATACACCAAATCAAATACTTCAATCATCTTTCTTACATCCAATCCAAGTCTCAACACAATGAAACAACTCAAGATCAAATCTAGGTCATCTTAGAGTGTATCAACAACTCTAGATTAGCAACATGGTTTCATAAACCTTAAAAGAATGCTTACAACTACAATAGTCACAAGCTTTCTTAATCACACATGCTCAACACTTTCATCAAAGTTATCCATCATCAAAACATAAGAAATAAAGAAAAGAATAACTTAAAAACATCATATGTTAAAGCATAGATAATAAGAAACAATTTCATATCTAATAGTAAGTTTGAAAAACTTACTAAATCAAGCTTTCCTAAGCTTTCTTTTTTCTTCTTCACTTTTTCTTTGGTTTTTTCTCTTTAATGGAGTTTGTGAAAAGTGTATAAGGTTACCAAATGAAAATGAAATGAAAACAATTTATACTTGCACAAAATATTGCCTTGGCCGAAACCTAGCAAGCATATACAACAAAATTGAATTTCAATTTCATTTCATAAACATTGGTAAAGTAAATTAAATATCTAAACTACTTTAAAGATATTTATTTAAGTCAAAACAAGGCAACATTAATCATTTCAAAACAAATATCTAAAGTTAAGATATTTATATTTTAATTATATTAATCATTAATAATTAAATAATTAATTAAATACAAATATCTCAAATATATGTATTATATTTACATTAAATATTAAATACATATATTCATTTATGATATAAGTCAAATATCTCAATTTGACATTTAATTAATGTGTATTTAAAATAATCAAATATTAAATAAATACACAACAATTAAAGAAATGACTATCGGGTCCCTACACATGTATTTTGCGTTTAACCTTTAAACGACTTTATAAACAATCAATATTATTTATTAATGTTGCTCTAGTGCTCTACGAGTTTATTTCATTATTGAGACTCTATAGATTCAGGCGTATCCGTCACGAAATCCAATTTCGTGTCCATAATTTATCCACCCATAAATTATGACGATCACGGATAAACTGGCTGAATCATACAGGTCGAGGTCATGGCAAATGTTTAATTCCTCCATCACAGGTATCCGGATGTATCCCAGAGATATAGATGTAAACGTCAAATCTCTATGGGGATTATCCAGTCGACTATTCCATTAACAATCTCACGAGAGTGTTTAGAACTAGCTTCTAAACTTTACCACGGGCCCATGGTTTTATCTGATTGCTAATTATATGGACTACCTATGCTCTGGTACACAGAACTGACGGATCCTATCTTGACACACATATGACACCTTGAGGATCTATCTACACCCAACGAACAGGCGGAGGTCTGATCTTAATAGATCGGTGACGTGACTGCCATCTAAGTGTAGAAGATGTCTCATGTGCCCATGATGGCATCTCAAGTCTAAGAATCACAAATTCTACTCAACCCAAGAAGATTCTTATTAACATTGGTGTACCATCCATCAAGAATCTTCGGTGAGTCGTTCAGTGATTATCCGCTATAAACACCTACAGGTCTATACCAGTCTCCAAGACTTATGGTTCATTGAGAAACCATTGGAATCATATATTCCAGTATACGACTTGTATCGGTCTCAACGGATTACTATACTGACCAAGCAGTGTAAACCTTGACCAGGAACAGTCTGAGAATGACAACGTCATGATACTTGTTAATGTCCGTTGCGACGCTTTTGCAACCGTATCATGACTAATCATTCTAGGGTCATTACGTCTTTACCATATTATAAGATTCATTATATTAAAGAAACTGCATATATTATTCATAATAATAATGTTTTACAAAAGTATTTACAAGGAAATACAACCTGGAATTGGCGCTGTGAGCACCAACCCCAACAATTGGGCCCAAAAAAAATTCCATAAAGTCCAAATACATCACTTGGCCCTTTAAAGAATTAATTGAGCCTAATGGGCCTAAATTGATTTGATGGCAATAGGGTGACTCCTATTGGGCCTTGGCATTTTGGGTTTGATCCATTATGGCCAAAGCCCATGCCTTAAGAATCAATTAAAAGCCCATTGGACTTTAATTAAATTGACATTGGATGTTATTGGGCCTTTGAGACCCATCAAGATTGGATTTGGAATCCAAGTCTTAAGGCAAATAAATAAGTGTAAATATTTAATTTGGAATTAAATTAGAATTAGTATTGAATACAAATAAATTGGATTTAAAGTTGTAGTTCGATATAATTCAAGAATACGTACTTAAAAGTATTTATTCTTAAACGAGTTGGACTCGCGCAATTCAAATCATTGTTTGAACATTGGATGGTCATTAATCAAAGATTAATTAATTGGATTAGATTTATTGAATAACATGCTTTGTTTGAATACATAAATGTGTTGTATGATAATGTATATCGGATGGATATTAGAAGGGCAAGGGCAATTTTGGAAATTGTAATAAATTTAGAATTTATTAAATTGGGCCTGCGTGTCCAGTCTTTAATCTACTTACTCCTTGTAATTCTCTTCTCACATATTCCCCTTAATGTAAATGAGGTTTCTTTATTGTATTTTGTAATTGGGTATGAGTTATAATAGTTCTAGCCGGGGAGAGGAAAGAGAGCGATTTGTTCTAGGAACAATCTGTTTAAACATCCATCCCCATATCATTATTAATTTACTTTTCACGCCTTATGATGTTTTAGAAAAATTCTTAAGGGTGTATGATGAGACCTAATCAAAGATAATAAATTGGATGCCAATTTACACGAAAAACCCTCAAAAACATATTAAGTGTTTTTCCTTTCGTTGAGTGATTCTTACTCAAGATCCAAAGTTGGCATTGGTTTGTTGGCCAAAGTCAAGACCTTTGTCAATTGCGGATGTGTTTGCATCATGAAAGTTTTGTTCTATATCGATGCCTTGTCCAAGTTGTGATTTGTTGGCCAAAGTCAAGATCACTTCTTGTCCATCGACATTGATTACGAAGCTTTCCATGTCAATGGGTCCCGCTTAACTGGAACCATTAAGCTTGTTGTGCCAAAGTCAATGCTTAGTTAATTCAGAGGAAAAAGGTTAGGAAAATATATTGGATATATTAGCATATATACTATATATATGTTTTGGACTTGGATGTCCACCTACCGAATCTAGGAATTGGATGAGATCCAATTGATCTTCGAGATCTTCCTAGTTAAGTTTCATACAACTTGTTGGCGAAAGTCAAGGTTGTGTGTCATTTAACGGGATCCTAGCCCACTAGGAAACTATGTTTCCCGAGTACTCAACAGAGGGTTAGAAACTCGCCGAAAAATAGTGGGAGGCTAGTATTGAATTTGCAATTTCATTCAGATACTTAGCTTTACGCGCTTTCAAATAATTTCGTCAAAATTACTTTATTAGTTTGACTAATATATTGTTATTTTTCTATGTAACAGTTAGACTGTACCCATTATCGTTGGCTAGATAGTTGGACTATCGTAGTCAAGATGACAGGAAAGGGAAATGTCTGCGACATTATCATGGGAGAAAATGTCTTTAAGGGCACGAACTTTGCAGATTGGGAAATGAACCTTAGGATTGTCCTAGGTTCAAAGAGGCTGTTGTATACTTTACATAGACCTCTTGGGCCTAAGCCCGGACCGGATGAGACACTTGAGCTGGAGCTTTGGAAGACTCACAGCGATGATTGTGACACAACTCAGTCCATTATGCTTGCTTCGATGACTCAGTATTTCCGTAGACAAAATATGGACTGGGATCCTTATAACATGTTAGTGAGGTTGCAAGATCTGCATCGCTCTAACAAGAGGATGCAGAGGTACGAGTTAGTGAAGAAGTTATTTCACTCACGCATGACAGAAGGCATGTCTGTTGAGTCCCACGTGGCACAGATGATTGCTGACATTGATGATCATGCCAGCATTAGGATAGTCTTTGAGGCTGAGATTACTGTGGATATGATCCTGCAATCTCTCCCCAATTCCTGGAGATAGTTCATCATAATTATAATTTGATGAACAATAGTGATGCTCTTGGAGAGTTTTTGTCAACTCTCAAGGAGGTTGAGAAGGAGCTTCAAAAGGGCAACAAGCGCGAGGTGCACTTTGCATCGACATCTCAGGCACCTAGGGCTGGGCCCAAGGCAACTGGAGGTGTGAAGAAGAAGAAGCATAATAGAAAAGGCAAGGCCAAATCGTCAAAGGCTTCTGGGAAGCCAAATGACAAATCTCAATATGTTTGCCAACAGTGCTGCAAGCGGGGTCACTGGAAGGGTGACAGCCGCGAGTACAAGGTGCTTCAGAATTAGATTAAAGCGGGCAAGACACCGGCTTCAGGTATGTTTGTTATTGAAATAAACATGGCTACTTCTACTTTTAAAAATTGGATTTTTGATTCTGGTTGTGGTACTCACATATGTACTGATGTACAGGATCTGCATATTAGCAGGATACTGACCTTAGGGGAGATTGATCTACGCTTTGGAAATGGGGCACGAGTCGCCGTTTTGGCCTTTGGCACTTTTTTTTTAGAACTTCCTTCGGGGCATGCACTTAAACTTTCAGACTGTTATTATGTACCTAGTTTGACTAGGAATATTATCTCTGTATCTTGTTTGACCCAATGCGGGTACATTTTTGTATTCCGAAACACATGGTGTTTTGTTTATAAAGATGATTTTGAGATATGTTCTTGCTGATGCTAATAATGGTCATTATATTTTGAATATAAATCAATCTCAAACATATAATGTAACAAACAAAAGGCTCAAACTAAGTAACAAAGATGAAACTTAAATGTGGCACTATCGTCTGGGACACATTAACAAGACTCGCATATCCACACTTTCGAAGAGTAGGTACTTGGACGGATTTGAACCAAATTCATATGACGTCTGTGAATCTTACTTATTAGGCAAAATTCCTAAATCACCTTTTAGCGGTAAAGGTGTACGCGCCACCGAACTGTTAGCCCTCGTTTATAGTGACGTTTGTGGGCCCATGTCTAGCCAGGCTAGAGGTGGATACAAATACTTCGTAACCTTTACGGATGATGCATCGCGTTACGGTTATGTGTATCTTATGAGACACAAGTCGGAAACTTTTGAGAAATTCAAAGAGTTTCAACACGAAGTTGAAAAACAGACCGGTAAGAGTATAAAGACATTACGGTCGAACCATGGTGGCGAATACTTGAGCAATGAGTTTCTAGATTACTTGAAAGAATATGGTATTCTTTCACAATGGACACCTCCTGGAATGCCGCAATTAAACTGTGTATCCGAACGGAGAAACCGAACTCTGTTGGACATGGTAAGATCTATGATGAGTCGCACTGAGCTACCTATTTCCTTCTGGGGATATGCATTAAATAGTGCAGTTCTTATTTTGAATAAGGTTCCTCCAAAGTTTGTACAATAGACACCATATGAGATATGGACAGGAAAGAAATTGAGTTTCTCATTCCTAAAGGTTTGGGGATGCTAGGCATACGTCAAACGTTTGGAAGGAACCAAACTTGAGCCCAAATCGGATAAATACCTATTCGTAGGATATTCTAGGGAAACCAAAGGATATTACTTCTATCACCCACGAGAGAACAAAGTATTTGTTACTCTACATGCGGTTTTCCTTGAGAAGGAATTCCTAAATACAGTGGTTAGTGGGAGGAAAGTAGAACTCGATGAAAATCAGAATGATACTATTCCTGGCATAGAATACTCAACGGAACAAGAACAGTCCATCCGGGATGAGACTGTACCACAATCTTCTATTACACAAGGACCGCGTAGGTTGGAGAGAGTCAGGAACCAACCTGAAAGGTATGGGTTTCTGATCTCACCTCATGTAGATATTAATCTCATTGAGGATAACGAACCGGCTACGTATGAGGAAGTAATACAAGATATCGATTCCGCTTTATGGCAAGAGGCCATGAAGTCCGAAATGGATTCCATGTACGCCAACCAAGTTTGGACACTGGTTGATGCACCAGAAGGTGTAAAGCCTATTGGATGCAAATGGGTCTTCTAGAAGAAGACCGACATGGAAGGCAATGTATAAACGTACAATGCCAGGCTTGTAGCGAAGGGGTATTGTCAACGACATGGTGTCGATTACGATGAAACTTTCTCACCCGTTGCCATGATTAAATCCATTCGGATAATGCTTGCTATTGCTGCATATTTCAATTACGAGATATGTCAGATGGACGTTAAAACCGTTTTCCTTAACGGAAACCTTTTAGAGGATGTTTATATACAACAGCCTGACAGTTTTATCGTGCCTAGACTTGCAAACAGGTTTTGTAAGTTGAATCGGTCCATTTATGGACTGAAGCAAGCATCGCGGTCATAGAACCAACGTTTTGATGAGATCATAAAAGAATATGATTTCATTCAAAACGAGGATGATCCTTGTGTATATAAGAAGGTTAGTCGGAGCGCACTGACATTCATTGTCCTTTATGTTGACGATGTATGTGCGCTCCGACTGACCTTCTTATATACACAAGGATCATCCTCGTTTTGAATGTCATTCCCATGGTAACATCGGTGAAAGCTTGGCTTTCATTAAAATTCTCCATGAAGATCTGGGAGAAGCAGCCTTTATTCTAGGAATAAAGATCTACAGGGATAGATCTAGAAAGCTGCTTGGACTCTCCCAGAGCACGTACATTGACAAAGTGTTGAAAAGATTCAACATGGATCAGTCCAAGAGGGGACTATTACCAGTGTCACATGGCATCTCTCTATCTAAGGACATGTGTCCTAAAACCCAAGATGAGAGAAACAGCATGAGTCGGATACTATTCACCTCGGTAGTTGGATCGATCATGTATGCCATGATATGTACAAGACCTGATGTCTCGTATGCTTTGAGCATTTGTAGTCGCTATCAGGCCGATCCAGGTGATGGTCACTGGATGGCGGTTAAGAACATCCTTAAGTATCTTAGATGAACTAAAAATGCTTTCTTAATTTATGGAGATGGAGAACTTGAGGTAACTAGGTATACCGATGCAAGTTTCCAAACCGATAAAGACGACTCTAAGTCGCAATCTGGGTACATATTTTGTTTGAACAACGGAGCACTAAGCTGGAAATCATCCAAGCAAGAGACTTTTGCCGATTCAACAACAGAAGCAGAGTATATTGCTGCAGCTGAAGCAGCAAAAGAGGCAGTTTGGATCCGTAAATTCCTAATTGGATTAAGAGTAGTTCCGTTAGTAGCTGAACCCGTTCCATTATATTGTGACAATAACGGGGCTATAGCGCAGGCTAAGGAACCACGGTCTCATCAACGATCCAAGCATGTTCTTTGACGTTCCCATCTGATTCGTGAGATCATACATCGTGGTGATGTGAAGATCGAGAAGGTCGCATCAGATGACAACATTGCAGATCCGCTGACGAAAGCTATTTCACAAAAAAAGTTTGAGAAACATATACATAGTTCAGGTGTTAGATGCTTGAGTGACTGGCTATAGGCCAAGTGGGGGATTGTTAGACAATTATGACCCATAGTATCACTGTTTGTAAAAGACATTGTGATTTTGTACAAAATTAACTATGTAGTAATGAAATTGCCTTTTATCATTTCGTAATTTATTTACTTTGATATATAAATGGTAAAAGTCCATAAGATTAGTTTCGGATTGAGATGATAAGAGACAGTATCAATCCATAAAGGTTTAATCATTAAATATCCCTAGTCGTAGTATTATCGAGACTGGACATCGATAATGCGGAATAGACTAGTAGTGCACTTGTGCGCGTTGTGAGGGCATAACAACATAGTTCTCATATGTTTAAGTATAGGATAATTATGCAAGTGCGATAGGAGGTTGAGTTTTACCGATGGTACGGAAAATAGTTTCGCCCTGGATAGACCCCGCGGAATCCCATTGGTAGTATGTATATGTGTCTATGGGAGTCCGCGTCAGGGTAGGTGTATTTGGTCTTAACCTGAGACTTGCATCGCTAGTACTTACGACAATCGGTAAACTTTGGTTTTGGTCGTCCAGGGCTTTAACAGGTTCTGTGTACGCCTCTATTGGGTTTATCGAGAATCGTAGTGTATTGGATGTGATGTCAAGACGGAAGTATCACTTCAGACATATGTAGATGATGATCAGGTAGGGATTCATAACTAGTTCTCTATTGTGTTGTAACCATCCGGATAATATGACACGGTCATGATTATCCGATTCAAAGAGACTAGTTGCTTGATATCCAATATGTGCTTCGTACGGGGTAGACACTATTCCAGCCCCAAGCCTAGCACGTGACATCTGATACTGGATCGCAATACGAAATACTACTTATTTTACGCCTGACATAGATTATATATTCCAGTAAGAATATTTCTGGAGAATTGGGTAGGCACGGTGCTTTGCTAGAAGCCAACCATGTCTTGTAAATCGGTAAGCAAGTGGTACGAGGTACTCACTTTATCGGATAGTCCGATAACCGGATTTACTGCCAACATATCCAGAGATCTCTTGGGTCGCTTCCCAAAGATTCACCGATGACAGTTTACTTAAATTAGAATTAATCTTGGATTAATTTAGAGAGAGAAAATTAATCTGGGATTAATTGGGGCTTTATTTAATCTGGGATTAAATGTGTTCAGTAGAGAGAGAACGCTATTAATTTGGAATTAATCGGTAAAATAAATTTAATAGTTAAATTTGATTTTTCTATATAATTTATTCGAATGGGCTAAAATTAATATATCAGATATATTAATATGAATTGGATTTCATTACGAAATTAAAGTCGGACTTTATTACGAACGAACGAATTAATTTAGAATTAGTTCGTAAATGACGTTCGTAATATATTTGCGAGGCATCGTTATTTAATTAAATTAGATTTAATTATTTAGCGACGAAAGTTCGTTTAATCGGATTAAACGAAACCGAGCCGTGGTAAATGTTCGTAGAGATATTTGAATTTTGAATTCAAATAGTGGGGCCCACTTCACATGTGTGGTAGGTGGTGGTAGTTGGAATTTATGCCAAGCCACCAACCACCCAACCACCTTGTAATGGTTTTGGTAAAACCATTTACCCAACAACCAAGTTTTGGTGAAAAGGGTAAAAGGGTTTCACCAAAAGCAAATCTCTTCACATCATTTACACAAGTTGGAAAATATAAACCCTAGATTAGTATCATTGGGCGTGAACTTCATAAATTTGCTCTCTTTGATTTTGTTCTTCAAATCAAAAGCTAGCACTTAAGCAAGTCAACAAAGGTGATAGGGAAACATCTTCAAGAGTTGGAACCAACATTCAACTTGGATCTTGGAGATCATCTTCAAAATTTTTTAAAAGCTCAAATCTGTTCGTTGTAAGTATTCCGCAACTTATAATGTTCTTATTCAATGTTTTTCATGTTTATTAGATCCTTGGCATGTTCTAGGAACACTAACAGTTTTGGGGTGATTTATGGACTGGTTTGGAGTTCTAAGTTGCGGAAAAACTGAACAGAACAGAGGTTCAATGTGCGGCGGTGAATGAGACGGTGCAGTGGGCATTTGGGGCTTGTGTTTTGGGCGTGCAGTGGGGCTCTGTTTGGGGCTGTTTTGGCGTGCCTTTGGGGCAGTGTTTGGGGCTTGAACTGGGCAGTAAGGGGCTGTATTTGGCGTGCAGTGAAGGGGAAATTCACAGGGCAGTTCACGACTGTGAATGAGAGTTAATGCGTTGGTGTTGGAAGGTATTGTGGGCGTGAATATGAGGGCTGTGCAAGAAGTGTTTGTGGCATGAGTTATTAGGGTTGTGAAGAGGTGTTTGTGGCATGAATAATGAGGGCCTTGATGTGTGTCTCTTGAGTGTATGTGCTAGGGTTGAGAAGGGTGGTGAAGATCTTTTTTTATTGGCAAATGGGTAGAGACTTTCCTTATTTGAATAGGAAAGAATCTCCTATTGATGGTGATATCTATCTAATTGGTATCTCATAAGGAAAAGATCTCCTAATTTAGGATTGTGATTGGATTTAGATTAGGAAATGGATCTATGAGAATTCTTTTAATTAGGAAGGGATTTGACTTGATTTTAGCATGTGTTAAATGTGCATCTACCTAATTAAGGGTGATATAGGCGTGAATGATGTCTTATTGGGTGTGGGATTTGGTTCATGGGTAGGTTTGGGTATTATGGGTTTGGTTTATGGGTAGGTAAGTGGTTTATGGGCCGATGATGAGCTTTGAAACATAGATCCAACAAGCAACCGAAGCTAAACAACAAGGTTAAATCCAACAAAAAATCCAATTTCCAACTTTACCCTTCCAACGTCCGTTTCCCGCGACTTTCACAACTAAAGAGGTAGTGTCTCCATACGTGACTCATCATCGGGGCTTATATGCAAAAATCCAGTGCCTACAAGTATCGCACTCCAGCTCAAGTGTCTGATCAGGTGTGGGTTTAGGCCTAAGTGGTGTCTGTATGGTGTATAACAGTCTCTCGTCTCCAAGGACTATCCTTAGATTCATTTCCCAATCGGTAAAGTTCGTGCCCGTAAAGACATTCTCGCCTATGATAATGTCTCGGACATTTCCCTTTCCGGTCATCTTTACTACGATAATCCAACTATCTAGTCAACGATATTTGGGTACAGTCTAAATGTTATAAGAAAAATAACATTGTATTAGTCCAACTAATAAAATAATTTTGACGAAATAATTTTAAAGTACGTAAAGTTAAGTATCTGAATGAAATTGCAAATTCAATACTAGCCTCCCAATATTTTTCGGCTAGCCTCTAACCCTATGTCGAGTACTCGGGAAACCCAGTTTCCTAATGGGCTAGGATCCCGTTAAATAAAACATAACTTTGACTTTGGCCAACAAGCTGTATGATATTTAACTAGGGCAATTGGATCTCAGCCAATTCCTAGATCCGGTAGGTGGACATCCAAGTCTAAAACATATATACAATATATATGCCAATATATCCAATATATTTTCCTAACCTTTTTCCTCTGAATCAACTAAGCGTTGGCTTTGGCACAACAAGCTTAATGATTCCAGTTAAGCAGGACCCATTGACATGGAAAGCTTCATAATCAATGTCGATGGACAAAAAGTGATTTTGACTTTGGCCAACAAATCACGACTTGGACAAGACACCGATATGGAACAAAACTTTCATGATTCAAACACATCCGCAATTGACAGAGGTCTTGACTTTGGCCAACAAACCAATGCCAACTTTGGATCTTGAGTAAGAATCACTCAACGGAAGGAAAAACGCTTAATATGTTTTAAGGGTTTTTCGTGTAAATTGGCAACCAATTTATTATCTTTGATTAGGTCTCATCATACACCCCTTAACATGATTCTAAAACATCATAAGGCGTAAAAGTAAATTAATAACGATATGCAGATGGATATTTATCAGATTGTTCCTAGAACAAATCGCTCTCTTTCCTCTCCCCGGCTAGAACTATTTTAACTCCTACCCAATTACATAATACAATAAAGAAAACTCATTTACATTGAGGGGAATTGGTGAGAAGAGAAATACAAAGAATAAGGAGATAAAAGGCTGGACACACAGGTCCAATTTAATAAATTCTAAATTTATTACAATTTCCAAAATTGCCCTCACCGTTCTAATATCCATCCGATATACATTATTCATACAAGACATTCATGTATTCATACAAAGCATGTTATTCAATCAATCTAATCCAATTAATTAGTCTTTGAATTAATGACCATCCAATGTTCAAACAACGATTTGATTTGTGCGAGTCCAACTCGTTTAAGAATAAATACTTAAAATACGTATTCTTGAATTATATCGAACTACAACTTTAAATCCAATTCATTTGTATTCAATATTGATTCCAATTTAATTCCAAATTAAATATTTACACTTATTTATTTGCCTTAAAGACTTGGATTCCAAATCCAATCATAATGGGTCTCAAAGGCCCAATAACATCCAATGCCATTTTAATTAAAGTCCAATGGGCTTTTAATTGATTCTAAAAGCATGGGATTTGGTCATAATGGATCAAACCCAAAATGCCAAGGCCCAATAGGAATCACCCTATTGCCAACAAATCAATTTAGGCCCATTAGGCCCAATTAAATTCTTTAAAGGGCCAAGTGATGTATTTAGACTTTATGGAATTGGTTTTGGGCCCAATTAGATCCAATCCAAAAGTCCAAAACCAAACTTGGTCAAACCAAGTCCATTAAGCCCAAGTACACTCTTTTAGCCCAAATACACACTTTTAGCCCAAATCATATTTAAAGGCTTATTAACATAATTATAATATTCCAACTATCACAATTATTTTAATTAAAGTGTATTAGCCATGATTAATTAATTGAACTTAATATTTCCAAAATACCAATTAACTTAATTAATCATGCTTAATCCAACAATTTATGCTCAACACAAATTGAAGCCAAAATTCATCATTTCATGCTTAACATGCTCTTTGATTTTAACATAAACATTATTGACTTTGATTCCAATCCAATCAAACCAACAATCAACATTTAAACATGCATTTAAACACATCATTTCATGTTACAAAAAAAAAACAGTGCACTCCACTGCAGTAAGCATCCGACCATGGTGAAGAAATTTGGGATTTTTGATTCAATCAATTTATTTCAAATGTAATCATGCATAACTCTAAATTATCATATTCTAAGCATGCTCAAAGCATCAATTTCAAAGAATCATGTTCAAAACATAAAAGCCCCAAATTTTAGGCTCAAGAACCCTAGAATTTTTCATGCTTAAAATTGGCTCATGATACCATTGTTGGTGTTCCTAGAACATGCCAATGATCTAATAAGTAAGAAAAACATGTGATTAAAATCATTATAAGTTGCGGAATATATTTACAATGAACGGATTTGAGCTTTTAAAATTTGAGTAGAAGATCTCCAAGATCCAACTTTGAATGTTGATTCCAAGCTTTGAGTTGTTTCCCTATCACCTTTGTTGATTCCTTAAAGTGCTAGCTAACATGATTTTGCCACAAAATCATGTTAGCTAGCACTTTAAGGAATCAACGAAGCTCACACCCAAAGCTAGGTGTGCTAGGGTTTATGTTTTGTTCAAGTGTGTAAAATGAGAGAGAGAGTTGGCTTTTGGTAAAATCACTTTTTCCCTTTTCACATAAACTAGGTGGTTGGGTAAATGGTTTTACCAAAACCATTACAAGGTGGTTGGATGGTTGGTGGCTTGGCATAAATGCCAACTACCACTTGTGAAGTGGGCCCCATATTTGAATTCAAAATTCAAATGTCTCTACGAACATTTGCCGCTGCTCGGTTCCGTTTAATCCGATTAAATGAACTTTCATCGCTAAATAAATAAATCTAATATAATTAAACAACGATGCCTCGTAAATATATTACGAACGTCGTTGACGAATTAATTCTAAATTAATTTGTTCGTTCGTATTAAAGTCTGACTTTAATTTCGTAATGAAATCCAATTCATATTAATATATCCGATATATTAATTTTAGACCATACGAATAAATTAAATAGAAAAATCAAATTTAACTATTATATTTATCTTACCAATTAATTCCAAATTAATCGCGTTCTCTCTCTTCCGAACACATTTAATCCCAGATTAAATAAAGCCTCAATTAATCCCAGATTAATTTTCTCTCTCTAAATTAATCCCTAATTAATTCTAGTCGAGTCAACTGTCATCGGTGAATTTGGGAAGCGACCCAAGAGACCTCTGGATATGTTGGCAGTAAATCCGGTTATCGGACTATCCAATAATGTGAGTACCTCGTACCACATGCTTACCAATTTACAAGACATGGTTGGCTTCTACCAAATTACCGTGACTACCCAACTCTCCAGAAATATTCTTACTGGAATATATAATCTATGTCAGGCGTAGAATACGTAGTATTGCGTAGTACGATCCAATATCAGATGTCACGTGTAACATCCCACCTAGGCCAGGATGCTACCGGCAGGAGACAGGCTAAACCCATCTCCATAAGCCTCTGAATCTACCGAAATTTCAGTATGATGTATTCGTATCATCATGCAACCTGGCATGTAGCCAGCATCCACATACAACAAGAAACTCAAAAATCTCAGCCTCAGGCCGGAAACACAATATCAAGGCCTCAGGCCTGAACTCAAAGAACAAAATATAAACTACTTGGCCTCCGGCCAGAACTCAACTGAAACTATACCATTACATAACTTATACAAATGAAATGCAAATACAAAAAAAACTTAACAAAGGGCCGTGAGGACCCATACTCAACCTAGGACTCCCTTGACTGAAAATGGGGCGATCCACCGTCTTCAAAGTCTTCACCGAACTACAGCTACTATCCGGCAAAATTGCAACTGAAAAGATGTGAGTCATATTGATCATGCAGAAATTTACGAAATAGTTATAACTGTATAATTCTTTTATCCATTTAGATACCATACTTCTAATTACTGGTCTTTTGATCTGAACACACATGCATAAACTAACTTCTGATTATTACACTCCTTATAACTCATCATGTTTTACTTTACTACTAGCAACTAAAGTCCATTACACTTATTATGTGCTGCATGGATTCTTTTCTTAACCTACTTTTTTACTCTTTACTAATCTGGTGTAGACACTTATAATAACTTTCTCTCTTTCATTATCTTGAAATACCATCAAATCGGAGTTATAAATTATCTTTTATATCAAACAATCATCTTTGACTGTCTTATAAACTAGATTCTAGTTTCATTATTACATGAATATATTATCATTACCTCATGAACTATCATCGTTTCGATATGTTCTTTCTAAGAAAACATACAACTCATAATCATCATTAATATATATATATATACCTTTACATAAGATCATGTTATCAGGCTTTAAAATCTTATGAAAAGACACTTCCATATAAACATGTCACATACCTATATTAACCATGCACATCTTTCGATGAAATTATGTCATGCTTCTATGAACTGTTACTTTAAAAATCTTTCCTGAAGAACTCATGTGCGAAAGATACCAATGCTATAATGCATTTACATCAAATATATACATCACAAATAACTCACTCAAGTGCATGATTTATATGCAGTAATGCAGAAATCGTAAATCATTCTTTACTTCAACTTGTTGTGCCTTTTAGGACATATTTTATAAAATCATTTATGCAGAACACTGGGTTGAAAACGTTACTCGGAATCTAATTTCTGTATTAAAATTCTGAATTCCTTATAAAACCAATGCTTCTGAAAAACTTTATTTTCTAAAGAGTTCTTTCTGAAAACTATAACTGATGACTGAAAACCACCCTTGAAAACTGAGATCTGTTTCTAAAGAAATCTGAGACTGTGTTTTAAGCTATATATGTATTTGAACTGAAAACTGTATCATTAAAATTATTTTCTGAAAACTTGATATTTCAAAACTCCTTTCTGAAAACTGGTATCTGGGTATCTGTAGAAAACTGGCGCATGGATGCGTTACTTATCGCCGTCCCCCCATACGCCTATCTGGAGGCAGAAGTGCAAATCCATGACTTTGGGGCGTTACGTATCGCCGTCCCCCAAAGCATGCCACTAATGTCTCATATCTGGTGGTCTTGGGGCGTTGCATCTCGTTGTCCCCCAAGCCATAATCTGAAGGATCTGAGAGCGTCTCCTCAGTCCTCAACATGTGCACATGTTATCTGTATCCGTCAATTCCAGCTGTATCTGAAGTTACATACTGGGGTGAGTTTTTACCTCATGCCCCGAAAATCAGAAAACTCATGCTCATCAAAATCTCAAAACTGGAAGAATCATTTTTCTGAAATACAGTTGTTTCAAGCATTCAAAAACATATGTTTAAAACACTCTGAATTCTGAAAAGAAAAACATTCATAACTTTGATCCACGGTTGGAAATCTCAGCATAATATATATATATATATATATATATATATATATATATATATATATATATATATATATATATATATATATATATGCATATGTATCCACATGTTTCTAACTATACAAGCTATGTTTTCTTGTAATGTCATATATGTACATATACATGGTCACACACTTTTATTGGTCATACACTTTTAATAATCAAACATGAATCTAATATTATAATTGCCACAGTTATGCATACTTACGTCATCAACACAGTTGTAATGCAACAAGCATCACACATATACAACCATCAATTTCTTAGTTCATAAATTCATTTACATATATTCATATGCACGTCAACTCTATGTTCATTTAAGCATTCACCAAAATGTGCTACGCAAAATACGTACTTACCCTACACTAACTTACTTACATCCTCCGGCAATATACCAACAATTTATCTTATATACATACCTCAATACTTATATTGCTTAATACATGCATATATATGCTCGTTCTTGTGTGCAACTCTACATTTGTACTCATACATCTCGAATCATAATCTTTTATATATTCACATACATACGCTACATCTTTATGCTTTCTACCATTTTATATACATGTATCAGTAGTCACAAGTTTTTATTTACTCATGCATACTAGTATTCTTATACAGTACATAAAATAAAGCCTTTCATTTATGACACTAATTCATATATTATTATCTCACTTATAACTGCGATCCCATTCCCTAGGGTGTAGTTTTTCTACAGACCCCCCATACCCAGGTTTTATTAAATTAAATTCATGAATAAGACATCGTTCACATGCTCCATCTATATAAACATATACCGGTCTATACCTACGTATGTTTCTCTTTGCTTCTGAATACTTCTGTTTATCTTTAACTTATATTTCTGCTTATAACCACTTGCTCTAATCTATATCTGTGTACCAATTCACTAGCTTCTTTTTTCTACGATCATCTTTATATATATATATATATATTATATATATATATATATATATATATATATATATAGTTTCTTGCATATGATTATACATAACTTGATTATAATATTACTTTCGTACAATGATAACTTCTTAAGAAATCAAAGCATGAGTTACTTACCTGGCTGAGCGAACGCCCGCGATCCGGGTCAGATCTGGGAAACAAACAACAACGCAAGGTTAATACCGCTATTTGCGGAAACTTCCAATTTATCTAAAACAACTACGGGCATCTCCGAAACACCCGAAACAACTCTAATACATGCTCACTTGCTATTCTAAACTAGCTAGATGGGTCAAATTCTCATTTTACGCGTTTGCGGTAAAACTTGCGGAAAAGTTTCCGCAAACGCTACGGAAGGGTCTCGAACCCTCTGAACAACCCCGAAATCGCTCAATTACCCTCGCAATACTATATTTACATCATAACTAAACATACGATCATCTATACTAAATCGCGCGAGAAATGCCGTTTTACCGGAATCTCGCTAATTCTACCGGATCGATCATAACTTATCTGATTCACCCCGAATTCTACCACATTTATCGTCTTAACATATTAAATTATATACAAATCATAAACAGGCAATTCGCTAATTCACGAAACTACCGGAAACATCCAAATATAAAACGATACACTTTAAAATATCAAATTCTAAACGGAGAGTCGTACCGAAATTCCGAGGCCATATCCGGACTCCCCTCGGCCATACGAACGCGCTGGTGTCGACGAAATTCCGATCAGAGTTACTGTTCACATGGCTCTACTATTCATCCGGGACTTTCTTCCTCATTTTGTGTAATTCCAACCACTATTCGGTGAATCCGTCTCCGCACACTCGTAGTACTCGTTGAGGGCTTAGATTTGGCGGGTGGCACGGCTCATGAAACGACCCGATGAGCCGGGATCGACACACCCAAAGTCGCGCCCTCTTCCACCTTTTTCTCGCCGTTTTCGGCGTCTAATGGTTGATCGCCGGCCACTACGCTATTTTTCGTCGCTGGGGGAGCACATCGGCATCGGCGCGCCGGCCTGTGGTGGCCGGAATCATCACCGGCGAGTCCTCCTTCCAAAAACGGCGCTGGGGTGCGGGTAGAGAGAAATGAAGAAGTTTGGTCCATTTTCCATTTCTTAAAACTATGAGGCAGTATATACTACCTAGAAAATATCACTTTGGTCCCTACAAAAATAGTAAAACAGCCCCTACCATAGAACCTTCAAGAATTTCGCATTTTCGGAGCCTCTCTGATGCGATTCTCGAAAAGTGTTTAACACAAAAGTTGTTCGTCTCGGAAACACGAGTCCGATGGTCCAAAAATCAGCTCGATCGGAGTTCGTTTGTCATGTTCGTGTCCAAAACCAGAAACTTTATGCGTTTTACGAAAATCGCGTAACTGACTTTTGAACCCACACGTTTTCCAACACGACGTAAATTCATAATATAATATACCAACTCATATAACATCACTTCAACTCTTATTCTTCAATATTATCATGATCCGTGGCTACAACATCCGTCCGGAAATCTTCTAGAACTATCTCGAAAATCTGGGATGTTACATTCACCTCTTCTTATAAAAATTTCGTCCTCGAAATTTATCCGCCACTATGTCTGCTGATTCATACTCGGTCACATATGCCGAAACTATCTTGTTCTAAACTTTACTGATATCACTTCTCTATCTCAACTCTGAACTAATCATCATCCGAGAACTAAGATCCTTAACAACTTATCTATAACTTTTAACTGGCTGTTCTGGTCTGACTCTTATCTCGGACTTTACTAATCTGGCTCTTATGTCTAGCTGTGCTATTCTATTTCTGATCTCAAGTCCTCTGGCCTCACAAGGGCCCCATACATAGTATGGTACATAAATATATGAACTGATGTACAGAATCTGCTATGAGAAGGATACTGACTTCAGATGAGATTAATCTGCGAATCGGAAATGGAACGTAAGTCACTGTTTTAACCGTAGATACCTAAGTTTAGCAACTATTGTAGGCATTGCATTTTTGCATATCAGCCCGATGATGAGCCTCGTATGGAGGCACTACCTCTTTAGTCATGAAAGTCACGGGAAACAGACATTGGAAGAGTAAAGATGGAAATTAGCATTTGGTCGGATTTAACTCGCTTGTTTCGCTTCGGGTTCGCTTGTTGGACCTCTATTTTAAAACACACCAAACACATCTCACAAATTAAATAATTAAAATATTTAAGTTACGTGTCACAAATTAAATTAAAACAAATTAAATTGAACTTAAATTAAATCACATTCACAAATTAAATTAAAATCAAAATAAATCACATTCCTAAATTAATTAAATCACCTACCAATTTAAATAAATCATATCCTTAATTAAAAAGAACAAATCAAATCAATTCCCCTAATTAAAGATTTTCCCTATCACATAATAACTAAAAGATATCCCTCTTAAACACACAAATCTTATTCCTTCTCCAACAAGGTAAATCCACTCCCTTAGCCTATAAAAAGAACCATTCACCCCCTTACCAAACCCTGGCTGGCAGATTCACATAAAAAAAACACACAAAATAATAAACCCTAATGGCCTCCCTCACTATCCATCTCCCTTAGCCTTTTATCTCTCTCCGCCTTCTAATTCAAATAACTCTTACGCCACGCCAACATCCCCACTACCCTGGCTCATTCTCACTCAACACACGCATACAATTCTCTCAACCAAAACCCTAATACATTCTCTCATCACCACTCAACAAACAAACACACGATTTGTTAACAAAAGTTAGAGACACCTCACTCCACTCAATCTGCCCTTGCCTTCCTCACGCAACACAACCCTTGCCTTCTTCACGCGACACCTCACTCCACTCAATCTGCCTTAACTCCCATCACGCAACACAGGCCACGACAACTTTGATAGACCAACACATGTCTCTCTCCACGTAAACCCATGCATACAGACCTCATGACCGATGCACGTCGCTGCCTCTTTCACTCCACAAGTCACTCACACAGCAATCAATCACCAAGTCATGTAGCCCACAAATAGCCCATATGGCCTAGCACACTCACGCAGCCTGCACGCCAATTCCCTTCACTGCACGCACCAGCCTCCACTCACAAAAGCAGCTCCCTGACCTAACACAATCAACGCATATCACCCTCTACAAAACTCTCCACAAACTACCACAGCACATCAACGGTTCGGGAATGGACCAGGGGTCGAAGCACCTCAATATCATATCAACTCAACATAGTAGGCGGACCATGTGGCAGCTGGTGAGCTAGGCAAGTAAAAATACATTGCACGTACTTTGATAGGAATTGTCATTGTCACACACTGCACAAGTCCCATCAAAGTGGGGGCGAATGTAGGCATTGCATTTTTGCATATCAGCCCGATAATGAGTCTCCTATGGAGGCACTACCTCTTTAGTCATGAAAGTTACGGGAAACAGACGTTGGAAGGGTAAAGTTGGAAATTAGCATTTGGTCGAATTTAACTCGCTTGTTTCGCTTCAGGTTTGCAGGTTGGACCTCTATTTTAAAACACACCAAACACATCTCACAAATTAAATAATTAAACTATTTAAAATACGTGTCACAAATTAAATTAAAACAAATTAAATTGAACTTAAATTAAATTAAATTAAATCACATTCACAAATTAAATTAAAATAAAAATAAATCACATTCCTAAATTAAATAAATCACCTACCAATTTAAATAAATCATATCCTTAATTAAAAAGAACAAATCAAATCAATTCCCCTAATTAAAGATTTTCCCTATCACATAATAACTAAAACATATCCCCCTTAAACACACAAATCCTATTCCTTCTCCAACAAGGTAAATCCCCTCCCTTAGCCTATAAAAAGAACCATTCACCCCCTTACCAAACCATGGATGGCAGATTCACACAAAAAAAACACAGAAAATAATAAACCCTAATGGCCTCCCTCACTATCCATCTCTCTTAGCCTCTCATCTCTCTCTCTGCCTTCTGATTCAAATAACCCTTACGCCACGCCAACATCCCCACTACCCTGGCTCATTCTCACTCAACACACGCATATAATTCTCTCAACCAAAACCCTAATACATTCTCTCATCACCACTCGACAAACAAACACACGATTTGATAACAAAAGCAAGAGACACCTCACTCCACTCAATCTGCCCTTGCCTTCCTCACGCAACACAACCATTGCCTTCTTCACGCGACACCTCACTCCACTCAATCTGCCCTAACTCCCATCACGCAACACAGGCCACGAAAACTTTGACAAACCAACACATGCCCCTCTCCACGTAAACCCATGCATGCAGACCTCATGACCAACGCACGTCACTGCCTCTTTCACTCCATAAGTCACTCACACAGCAATCAATCACCAAGTCACATAGCCCACAAATAGCCCATATAGCCTAGCACACTCACGCAGCCTGCCATAAACCCTTCACGCCAATTCCCTTCACTGCACGCACCAGCCTCCAATCACGAAAGCAGCTCCCTGACCTAACACAATCAACGCATATCACCCTCTACATAACTCTCCACAAACTACCATAAAACACGCATAAAAAACATGCCAGCAACTGTCGTACGTTCCCTCACCAAACAGCCCAACTGCAGTGCCCTATTTACCAAGCATTAGACCCTTAAAACTACCCAGAAAATAACCTAAAACTGCATCATAATCTGTCCTGAAATTCCCCCCAAATAACACCAAAAATCACAGCCCAATACCCCCTAAATAACCTCGCAAACAGTCCCCTAATTACCTTAAAATAGTGACTCGAAATACAATAAAAACAGCAGCGAAATAAAGTGAAAACAACAGTCTAAAACAGCGAAACAGTGAGGAAAACCTTGGCTTAGTAAACCAGAAAAGTTGCGGAACATCAACCCTTCCGACGGCCGTGTAACGCACTTTCGAGAGACGACAAAAGAGGTTAGACCTGAGGGCACCCTTCTATTTTTATCTTTCGTTTATTTTATTTATTTTTAAAATATCATTGCATGAGAGTCATTTGAGGCATGATGTGATTGTCGGATGGGCGGAACGTGTGTTCCCTTTTATGGTATATAGGATGGAAACCCAGACGTAAATTCCTTAGCCGAATCTGAATAGACGATAGTGCGGTTTGTACTCAGGATACAACTCCATGTACCACTCAAGAGACACATGTTTCGTTCCATCCAAACGTGTATTTGAGCATGTTAGAGTTCATAGGTTATTTATTTATTATTTAAAGTATGATTGAGTTTAATTTATTATTTATTTTTAAAGCATGATTCTGTTATTTTTATGCATGATATTTCGTTTAGTTTATGTTTATGTTTCAATGGTTATTTGTTTATTTTGGTCCAATAGTTCAATATGCTCGTTGCGTGATATCTTGTTTGTCGTTCAAAGACTTACTTTCAAACATGCAAACTTAGAATAAGATTTATTTAGTGAATGCATGTTAGATCCAAATACCCTTGAGCATGATTATTGAGTAGACTCGGTTGATTCATTGCACCAATTATATCATCACAAGTGACATAAGTAAGGGACCATTTCGTACCCAACGGTTTGAGGTCTTCCCTTGCAAGGGGTGAGTGCGGCCTTAAATCTTTGTCCCGGTTCACATCGGGTGGCGACTCCATGTTATTTCTCCAGTTTAGTTCCCTCGTGGACTATCCCGTACTCCCAACTAGGCTGCGAGCCTAGAATAACATCGTCAACATTCTGTGTCCTATAACTACCTTTCGGGTGTGTACTTAAATTAGGAAACTGTTATAATATAACTAGTTTGACTAGAAACATTAGCTCTATATCGTGTATAACTCATTGCGAGTGTGCCTTTATATTCTAGAACACTAAAGTGTTTCATTATATAAAGATGATATTGAGATAAGCATATTAGATGTGAATGACAGAATTTACATTTTGAATATAAATAAAATCTCAAATATATGACATGACAAACAGTAGCTCAAACTGATTTGATCAGATGAAACTCTATTGTGGCATTGTTGTCCGGGACACACTTAAACAAGACTCGTATATCAACACTTTTAAAGAATGGGTACTCGGACTGTTTTGATTCCAATCAAATAAAGTCTACGAATCTAGTTTATTGGGCAAAGTGCCTAAAATACTATTTACTTAGTAAAAATGTAAATGCACTGATCTGATAGCCCTAGTTCATAGTGAAGCAAGTGGGCCCATGTCTAGCTAGGCTAGAGGTGAAAATAAATATTTTGTGACCTGTATGGATGTGGCATCGCGTTATGGTTATGTGTTTCTTTTGAAGAACACAATGACAGAATTTACATTTTGAATATAAATAAAATCTCAAATATATAACATGACAAACACTAGCTCAAACTGATTTGATCAGATGAAACTCTATTGTGGCATTGTTGTCTGGGACACACTTAAACAAGACTCTTATATCAACACTTTTGAAGATTGGGTACTCGGACTGTTTTGATTCCAATCAAATAAAGTCTACGAATCTAGTTTATTGGGCAAAGTGCCTAAAATACTATTTACTTGGTAAAAATGTAAATGCACTGATCTGATAGCCCTAGTTCATAGTGAAGCAAGTGGGCCCATGTCTAGCTAGGCTATAGGTGAAAATAAATTTTTTGTGACCTGTATGGATGTGGCATCGCGTTATGGTTATGTGTTTCTTTTGAAGATCACAAATCAAAAACTTTTAAAGTTTTTGACATGAAATAGCAAAACAGATCGGCTAAAGTATTAAACAGTCACGGTAAGACCGTAATGGAAAATACTCAAGCAATAAGTTTCTCGTATACTTGAAAGAGTATAGTATTCTTTCAAATAAGGACTCCTCCCGGAACACGTCATTTTGACGGTGTGTCCGAACTGAGTACCCGAATTTTATTGGACATGATAAGGTTAATCATGAGTCACTTTGAGCTACCATTTCCTTCAATGGATACGCATTAACAGTGCAGAACTTATTTAGAATAAGGTTTCATAATAATCCGTTTGACAGACTTCATATTAAATATGAACGGGAAAGAAACCGGGTTTCTCACTCCTGTAGATTTGGGAATGCTAGGCATATGTTTGGATGATACCAAACTAAAACCCAAATAGGATAAGTGCCAATTGTAGGTCATCCTAGGGATACCATAAGTATTGTACTTATACAACTCACAAGAGAACA
This sequence comes from Zanthoxylum bungeanum, assembly GCA_019454045.1. Lineage (NCBI taxonomy): Eukaryota > Viridiplantae > Streptophyta > Magnoliopsida > Sapindales > Rutaceae > Zanthoxylum > Zanthoxylum bungeanum. The sequence goes on along the minus strand of SKCR01045053.1, from coordinate 86,968 downwards.
AATAAATTATTACTCGCCATGTGGATTTCCTAAGAGGAATACCGACATGCAGTGGTAAGTGGGAGGATAGTAAAACTCGATGAAAATCTGTGTAATACTATTCAAGGCTCTGATTCCTAATGGAACACAAACAGTTCATCAAGGATGAAACTATACCAGTAATCTTCAAATACACAAGAACAGCGTAGGTCGGAGAGAGTCAGAAAATAAACTGGGGTATGGGTTTCTGATCTCACCTAATAAGATGTCAATCTTATTGAGGAAGACGAACTGACTACGTATAAGGAAGTGATACAAGGTATCAACTCCCTATTAATGGCAAAGTGCCATGAGTCCAAAATGGATTCCATGTATATCAACTATATTTAGACACTAGTTGTTGTACCGCAAGGCATTGTGCCTACTGGTATTATATAAGTCTTCAAGGAATACATGCATGGAAGGTAATATACCAACGTATAAAGCTAGGCTTTTAGCGAAAGGTATCGTTATCAACATTGTGTTGATTACAACGAAACCCTTTTACCTGTTGCCACGGTAAATCCATTTGAATAATGCTTGCTGAAACTGCATGTTTCATTTATGAAATATGTCAGCTTAACGGGAAAATCGATTTCCTTAAAAGGAAACCTTTGGGAGGATGTTTGCAACATCCTGACGGTTTTGTCGTATCATAACTAGCAAACAAGGTTTGCAAGTTATTCGATCCATGTTTGGATTGAAGCAAGCATAGGTTCTTGGAATTATCGTTTTGATGTAATCATAATGGTGTATGATTTAATTCAAAATGAAAATAATTCTGGTGTATATAAGAGGGTTAGTGGGAGCGCATTGACAGTGGCAGTCCTATAAATAATGATGATATGTCATTTCTTGGAAATGATATTCCTATAAAATAATCGGTGAAAGCTTGGCTTTCGAGAAAATTCTCCGTGAAATTCTTAGGAGAAATAAAGATCTACTGGGATAGATTTAAAAGTTGTTGACACTCTCTGAGAACTCGTACATTGAAAAATATACGTGACCTGGTGTCTCATACGCTTTGAGCATATGGATTCACAAACAGGCCAATCCAAGTGATAGTCACTCAATTGATGTTAAGGACATCCGTTAGTATCTTAGAGAACTAAGGATGCTGTCTTAGACTATGGAGAATGAGAACTTGAAGTGACTGGGATCACTGCTGCAAGGTTCCTAACCGATAAAAATGACTATAAGTCGCAAACAGTACTATACCGTTTGAATAAACAATAAAGTGAGCTGGAAATCTTCCAAGCAAGATACTGTTACCGAATAAACAACAAATGCGGGTTATTACTGCAGCTGAGGTAGTAATAGAAGCCATCTGGGTCAATAATAAATCTAATTAGATTAGATATAGTTCTGTTAGTAGTTGAGCTATGCGTCACCACAGGCTAAAGAATTAAGGGTCTCATCAATGATCTAGATACATACTTCGACTATTCATCTGATTCGTTCATATCATACATCGTGGCGATCTGATGATCGTATAAATCGCATCAGACGATAATCTTGCAAATCCGCTGACGAAAGTACTTTCTCAGTAATTTGAGCCAACCGTACATAGTTCGAGTGTCAGACAATCGAGTGACTGGCTATAGGCCAAGTGGGAGATTGTTGGACAATTATGACCCATAGCGTAACTATTTGTGCAGATCATGGTGTTGTTGTACAAATTAACTATGTGACAAAGGAGATTGCTCTCTTATCATTTGTGATTAGATCACCAAGATATATAAATAATAGGAGGTCCTTATGATTTGTTCCTGGATTGAGAATGATATGAGACAGTATCAATCCACGAAGGATAAATTATTAAATATCCTTAGTCAGAGTATTGTCGAGATTGGACATCGATAAATACGTAAAAGACTAGTATTACACTTGTGCGCGTTATGAGGGCATAACAACATAGTTCTCATATATTTGGGTATAGGATACTCATACAAGTGTAATAGGAGGTTGTGTTTCACCGATGGTACGGGAAACAGCTTCATTCTAGATAGACCCGTCGGAATTCCATTGTTAGCATGACTGTATGTCTATGGAAGTCCGAAATCATGGTAGGTGTATTTCATCTTAACCTGAGAGTTGCACCGCTAATACTTGCAACAATCAATATACTTTTGTTGAGATCGTCCAGGGCTTTAACCGGTTTCTGTGTACTCCTCCTCTCGGTATATCGATAATCGTAGTGTGTTGGGTGAGATGTCAAGACGGAAGTATCACTCCAGTCATAGTGGAGATGATGATCGTGCAGAGATACAGAATTGGTTCTCTATAAAGGTTGCAACCGTCGGGATAATATGATTTGGTCATGATTATCCGACAATAAAGAGACTAGTTGCTTGTCTTACGAATATATGCTTCGTACGGGGTAGACACTGTACCAGCCCCAGGCCTCGCATATGATCATCTGATACTGAATCGAAATACGCAATACCACGTATACTACGCCTGATACAGATCCTTTATTCCTGTAAGGATATTTCCGAAGAATTATGAAGGCATGGCGCTTTGCTAGAAGCCAACCTTATCTTGTAAATCTGTAAAATATAGTACTTGGTACGTACGTGTTCGGATAGTTCGACGACCGTATTTACTGCCAACATATCCGGGGATCCCATGGGTCGCTTCCCGAAGATTCACCGATGACGTATGACTCTCACTTTAATTAATCTGTGAATAATTAGAAGAGAGAGATAGAAAATTAATTTGGGATTAATTACGGAGATATTTTATCTAGGATAAAATATCATTTAAAGAGAGATAACGATTAATTTGAAATTAATCGGTAAATTAATATATTTGATATATTAAATGAAATTAGATTTCGATGCGGAATTAAAATTGGATTTTAATTCGGGCGAATGAATTAATTTAGAATTAATTCGTTAGCGACATGAATAGTAATTATGCTTGGCATGATTATTTAATTAAATTAGATTTAATTACGACGCAACAGAGAAATCGTTAATTTGGAATTAACGAACCCGAGCTTGAGATTATTTGCGAGTGCATTCGTATTTTGAATTCGAGTGCGGACGCAAGTTAAATTAAGTTTCCAATCATTAGTCGCATCAAGCGTCAAATAGCTAGTCACTTCAAGCGTCAAATCACTTGTCACTTTGAGTGATGCGACTTGACAACTTGATTGATTGAGTGACTTGACCACTTGAGTGATCTGACTTGATGGGAGTTGATGGTTGAGTGTTTAACACTCAATTGTGATGTTTGAAAGACATATACAAATATTTTAATATTTGGTATTTGTTTTTCAAATTTTTTGGTATATGTTTTCAGAAAACAAATACACAAAATCACTTTACATTTTTTCAACTCTCTCTCGCTTTTTTCTCTCTTCTTCTACACGCCCATGGAGGGCATTTTCTTCATTGTTTTGCTGCTGTGAAACCGTGAATGAGGGAAGCCAAAGTGTGGATTTTTGTGGCAAAACTCAAGAGAGCTAGCACTCCGAAAGACATGCGAAGGTGATAGGGAAGTCCACCCTTGAGCCGGGAATCGTTTCATGCATGCTTGGAGCTTGGAACTTGGCTTAAAACTGAAAAATGGAGGACAAAATTCTGCTCACTGCCGAGCAGTCCATGGGCAGAAAATGAGTTTTGTTCATTGCCGCATCCCTCATCCACTCGATGTAAGTATTCCTTAACTTCCTCGACTTGTATTCACTTTAAATCATGGGTGTTTATTGATCCTTGGGATCTTAGCAACCCCAACACCAAATTTATCTTTCTTGGCCAAGAATGAAGAAACCTAAAGAGATGATTTGTGGCAAATTCTTCCTATGTGCTAGACACCAAAGAGGGCATATAGATGATTAGGGAAAAACTCACTTGTGAGCCTGGAATCACTTCACATGATGCTGGAGCTTGAAGAACCCACAAGTAAGGGCATGGTCCGAATGGCTTCATGGAAGGAGCAAAGTTTTATTCTTCAAGGCATCTCACATCGATCTTTTGTAAGTATGATTCTGCCATTACTTGTTTATAGTATTCACTTTCATTCATTGCTTGAATTGATCTTGGACTATAGTAGAAACCCAACAATTTCCTGTTAGTCGACATCATAATTGCATGACATGGCATATTTGACATTAACTCAACAAATACAAATACATTTATCTCGGTACTGTTGGTTTTATTCTAGGTCCCAAGATCATCAAACAAGCATAAAGATGTGTGAAATACATATCAAAGAAGTTACGGAATACTTACATTGATCGGTTGAGATGAAACAACGAACAAAACTCCAAGTTTTTCCCCTTCAAAGTGGCGCCCAAACATGCAGTCCACTGCTCAAAAATTTCAGTTTTGAGTCTTCAAGAATCCAAGATTTGAGCTCCGAATCTTCGTCAAACGATTCCCGGCTCGTGGGTGGGTTTCCCTAACACCTTCGTATAACTCTCGGTGTGCTAGCACTTGGCAATTTTGCCACAAAACTTGCCCAAGAACCATCATCATTCACGCCCAAATAGTGCAGTCCACTGCCTTGGGCGTGAGCAATGTTGAAGGAAAGAGAGAAGAGAAAAATGTGATTAGGTTAAGGGAAAAGTGTCCAACACTTGCTTATATATTTTCCAAAATTATTAAATCATTTACCAATTGTTTTTGCCTTTTTTAAAACAATAAAAAACAAATGTAAATGTTTTTTTAATTATTCTTTTACCCTTGGTAAAAGGTGAAAGTGAAAAGTATTTTACTTTTCCAAAAATCAAAAACTTTTCCCCCCAAAATTTTCCCTCCAAATCTCAATGGTCAAAGTCAAAGAGTCAAAGTTACTTTTCCAAAAAGCGATTTGACTTTTATGACTTGCGATGTGATTTGCGATGCGACTTGCGGCACGTGATTCAAAATCGACGTAACGTCGCAAACACATTCCGAGCTCGGTTTCGATAATTCTAAATTAACGATTATCTCGATGCCTCGTTAATAAATCCAATTTACTAATCACGTCGCTCGAGAATTAATTCCAAATTAATTCAAGTGCCCGAATTAAAATCTAATTTTAATTCCTAATCGAAATCCAATTTCGTTTAATATATCGAATATATTATTTATCGATTAATTCCAAATTAATCGTTCTCTCTCTTTAAATTGATATTTTATCCCAGATAAAATATCTCCGTAATTAATCCCAGATTAATTTTCTCTCTCTTCAAATTAATCCCAGATTAATGTATAATGCGAGTCATACGTCATCGGTGTATCATTGGGAAGCGACCCATGAGATCTCCGGATATGTTGGCAGTAAACTCGGTCGTCGGACTATCCGAACACGTAAGTACCAAGTATTACGTTTTACCGATTTACAAGACAAGGTTGGCCTCTAGCAAAGCGCCATGCCTACCCAATTCTCCGAAAATATCCTTACAGGAATATGTGATCTATATCAGGCGTAGTATACGTAGTATTGCGTATTTCGATCCAGTATCGGATGATCACGTGCTAGGCCTGGGCTGGATATGTGTCTGCCCCGTACGAAGCACATGTCGGATGTCTGGTAACTAGTCTCTATAATCGGATATACATGACCAAGTCATAATATCCCGATAGCCGCGCAGCATATAAGAGCACTAATACCGTATCCTACGTGACCATCTTCTCCATATGACTGGAGTGACACTTCCGTCTTGACATCGAACCCAATACACTACGATTCTCAATATACCCAGCATCGGCGTACACAGAACCTGTTAAAGCCCTGGACGACCTCAACTAAAGTACATTGATTGTCGCAAGTATTAGCAGTGCAAGTCTCAGGTTAAGACCAAATACACCTACCCTGATTGCAGACTCCCATAGACACAAGGTCATGCTACCAATGGGATTCTGCGGTGGTCTAATCCAGAGCGAAGCTGTTTCCCGTACCATCGGTGAAACACAACCTCCTATTACACTTGCCTGAGTATCCTATACCCAGATATACGAGAACTATGCCGTTATGTCTCACATAACACGCACAAGTGTAATACTAGTCTTTTACGCATCTATCGATGTCCAATCTCGACAATGCTCTGACTAGGGATGTTTAATGATTTATCCTTCGTTGATTGATACTGTCTCATATCATTCTCAATCTAGGAACAAATCATAAGGACCTCCCATCATTTATATATCTAAGGTGATCTAATCACAAATGATAGGAGTGCAATCTCATTTGTTACATAGTTAATTTGTACAACAACACTATGATCTGTACAAATAGTGACGCTATGGGTCATAACTGTCCAACAATCTCCCACTTGGCCTTTAGCCAGTCACTCGAGTGCCTAACACCCGAACTATGTACGGTTGGCTCAAATTGCTGAGAAAAGCTTTCGTCAGCGGATTTGCATAATTATCGTCTGATGCAATTTATACGATCATCACATCGCTACGATGTATGATCCGAACGAATCAGATGAATAGTCGAAGTATGTATCTGGATCGTTGATGAGACCATTGATTCTTTAGCCTGTGCTGACGCCCAGCTCAGCCGCTAACAGAACTATATCTAATCCAATTAGATTTATTTATTGACCCAGATGGCTTCTATTGCTGCCTCAGCTGCAGCAATAATCCGCATGTGTTATTTATTCGGTAACAGTATCTTGCTTGGAAGATTTCCAGCTCACTGTACCGTTATTCAAACTGTATAGTACCGTTTACGACTTTTAGTCGTTTTATCCTTTTGGAAACTTGCAGTAGTGATCCCAGTCACTTCAAGTTCTCCTTCTCCACAGATTAAGACATCATCCTTAGATCTCTAAGATTCTAACGGATGTTCTTAACATCAATCAAGTGACTATCACTTGGATTGGCCTGATTGTGAATCCATATGCTCAAAGCGTATGAGACACCAGGTCGCGTACATTTTAATGTACAATTTCCCAGAGAGTATTAACAACTCAAATCTATCCTAGTAGATCTTTATTCCTAGAATAAAGGTTGTTTCTCCCGAGAATTCTACGGAGAATTTTCTCTTGAAAGCCAAGCTTTCACCGATTATTTTATGGGAATATCATTTCCAAGAAATGAATATATATTACATTATCATTATAAGGACAGCCACTGTCTGTGCGCTCCCACTAACCCTCTCATATACACAAGAATCATTCTGTTTTGAATCAAATCATTGACTATCATGATTACATCAAAACAATAGTTCCAAGAACTTTATGCTTGCTTCAACCCAAACATGGATCGAACAACACGCAAACCTAGTTTGCTGGTTTTAGTACGACAAAATCGTCAGGATGTTATAAACATCCTCCAAAAGGTTTCCTTTTAAGGAAAGTGATTTTGACCTTTAACTGACACATTTCATAAATGAAACGTGCAGCTACAGCAAGCATTATCCAAATGGATTTACCGTGGCAACAGGTAAAAGGTTGAACCGTAATCAACACAATGTTGATAACGATACCTTTCCGCTACAAGCCTAGCTTTGTACGTTGGTATGTTGCCTTCCATGTATGTCTTCCTTGAAGACTTATACAGTACCTATAGGCACAATGCCTTATGGTACATCAACTAGTATTTTAACATAGTTGTTTTACATGGAATCCATTTCGGACTCATGGCACTTTGCCATGAAAGGGAGTCGATACCTTGTATCACTTCCTCATACGTAGTTGGGTCTTCCTCAATAAGATTGACATCTTTATGAGGTGAGATCAGAAACCCATACCCTAGGTTTTTCTGACTCTCTCCGATCTACGCGGTTCTTGTGTATACGAAGATTAATGGTATATGTTCATCCTTGATGAACAGTTTGTGTTCCATTAAGGACTTCATGCCTTGAACAGTATTACTCCGATTTTCATCGAGTTTTACTGTCCTCCCACTTTCCACTGCATATCGGTATTCCTCTAAGGAAGACCGCATGGTGAGCAACATTACAATTGTCTCTCCAGTGAGTTGTATAAGTACTATACTTATGGTTTTCCCTAGGATAACCTACATTTGGCACTTATCCGATTTAGTTTTAGTTTGGCATCATCCAAACATATGCCCAGCATACCCAAATCGTTAGGAGTGAGAAACTCTGTTTCTATCCCTGATCATATCTAATATGAATTCTGTCTAACAGATTAATATGGAACCTTATTCCAAATAAGTTTTGCACTGTTAATGCATATCCGTTGAAGGAAATGGTAGCTCAGAGCGACTCATGATAAACCTTATCATGTCCAACAAAATTCGGTTTCTCCGTACGGACACACCGTCAAACTGACGTGTCTCGGGAGGAGTCCTCATTTGAAAGAATATTTTACTCTTTCAAGTATTTGTGAAACTTATTGCTTAAGTATTTTCATCATGTTCATCACGTGATGTTTTAATACTTTAGCCGATCTGTTTGTCTACTTCGTGTTGAAACTTTAAAAGTTTCTGATTTGTGTTCTTCAAAAGTAACACATAACCATAACGTGATGCCACATCCGTATATAGGTCACGAAATATTCATATCCATATCTAGCCTAGCTAGATATGGGCCCACTAACTTCACTATGAATAGGGCTTACAGATCGATGGCATTTATCACTATTACCAAGTAAATAGTATTTTAGGTACTTTACCTAAAGAACTAGATTCGTAGACTTTATTTGAATAATCAAATCAGTCCTAGTACCCACTTTTCAAAAGTGTGGATATACGAGTCTTGTTTATTGTGTCCTAGACAACAATGCCACAATTTAAGTTTCATCTGATCAGATCAGTATGAGCTATTAGTTTGTCATATTATATGTTCGAGATTTTATTTATATTCAAAATATAAATACTGTTTCACATCTAATATGTTTATCTCAATGTCATCTTTATATAATGAAACACTTTAGTGTTCTAGAATATAAAGGTTTATCCACAATGGATTAAACACTGATATAGAGATAATGTTCTAGTCTAACTAGTTACATTATAACAGTTTCCTAATTTAAGTACATACCCGAAGGTAGTTCCTAAATTTAGGTATCTAAGGTCGAAACAGCGACTTTCGTCCCGTTCCCGATTCGTAGATTAACCTCAGCTTGAAGTCAGTATCCTGCTCACAGCAGATTCTGAACATCAATACATATATTTTATGTAACATACTAAGTATTTTAAAATCCAATTTTAATACCAGTAATGGACATAATTTTGACAAATATATTTAAAGTCAGAGCCTTGCTCTTTCTTTAATTCCTTCATGTCTGCCATATCCAAACGGCAGTCATTTTGGGATATGTTCTTTATCTTCCCAGAAGATCATAATGATTTTGCCTTTACCCTTTTCAATATCTCAGAAGTCTTTGGCCAAGCCTTGGATTTCTAGAATATTGAAGTAAAGTGCGTCTTGCGAGCACCTTTCTAATTGCAAAGTTTGACTTTTATCTCCTTGAGATTAGTCATTAATTCTCCAAGAATTATTAATTGCAATATAATACTTCTTAAATCTAAACATAGATTTATTACAAGTATATTGAATTAAGCACTAAAGTCATCATCACATAAATCTTCCAAAGATTATGCTCTACTAATTTGCTTAATTCTGGGCTTAGGCTTAACAAGTTATTTTATCAAATAAAGTAACTTATTATTTATTTCCAGGACTATCCTGAAATTATTCCCAATTTGAAAATTAAACCATTTAAACATTTTAATCCAAGATTATGTTTTAAATGTCCAATCTTTCAATATATCTTGATTTTAATAGTCCAACTATTTAATCAATAATTAAGGTACTAATTATAATTATTACAATAGTCTAACTATTTAATCAACTATAATTCAATAGTTTAAAATCAATTATATTGATTACTATAATCCAATTATAAAATCAACTACAATTGAATAGTTTGAATATATAGTCCAACTATTTAATAAAACAACAATTTAAATATTAGTCTAACTGATATTTAAATCATAACGACGAGTGATATTTGATTGAGCGTGTATGGCAAGTAATTGAACGAGTATTGCAAATTCAATTCTTACCTCCCACTATTTTTCGGCGAGCCTCTAACCCTCTGTCGAGTACTCGGGAAACCGCGTTTCCTAGTGGGCTAGGATCCCGTTAAATAACACACAATCTTGACTTTGGCCAACAAATTGTATGATATTTAACTAGGTAGATCTCTAAGATCAATTGGATCCAATCCAATTCCTAGATCCAGTAGGCGGATATCCAAATCCTTAACATATATCTTATATATGCTAATACATCCAATGTATTGCCTAACCATTTTCCTCTGAATCAACTAAGCCTTGGCTTTGGCACAACAAGCTTAATGATCCCAGTCAAGCGCGACCCATTGACCATGGAAAGCTTCGTAATCAATGTCGATGGACAAGAAGTGGTCTTGACTTTGGCCAACAAACCACAACTTGGACAAGACACCAATATAGAACAAAACTCTCGTGATTCAAACACATCTTCGACGGACAAAGGGCTTGACTTTGGCCAACAACCCAATGCCAATCTAGGATCTTGAGTATGAATCACTCAATGGAAGGAAAAACGCATGATATTTGATGAGGGTTTTTCGCGTGCAAATTGGCTACCAATTTATTATCTTTGTTAAGGTCTCATCATCATACACCCTTAAACATGCATTCTAAATACATAATAAAGCGTATATGAAAATAAACAATAATGATATGCGGATGGATACTTAACACATTGATCCTAGATCAAATCTCTCTTTTATCTCTCTCATAACTAGCACTTGTATTACTTCTACCCACACTACACTTCTAAAGAAACCTCATATATATAGAGGGGAATAGATGAGAAGAGAATACAAATAGAAAAGAGGTGATAAGGCTGGACACGCAGGTCCAATTTAATAAATCGAATTTATTACAACAATTTCCAAAATTGCCCCCACCCGACTAATATCCATCCGATATACACTATTCATTCATCACAACCAAGTATTCACACAAGCATGTTATCAATCAATCTAATCAAATTAATTAATCTGATAATTAGTGATCATCCAATGTTCAAACAACGATTTGATTTTGATCGAGTCAAACTCGTTTTGCGAATAAGTACTCAAAGTACGAATTCTCGAATTAAATTAAACTACGTCATTAAATCCAATTTAATATGCATTCAATTCTAATTCATTATTTAATTCCAAATTAAATATTACACTTTAATAATAAACCTTTTACGACTTAAATTCCAAATTTAATCGCAACGCGTCTCAAAGACCGATTAACGTCCAACGTCAATTCAATTAAAGTCCAATGGGCTTTTAATTGATTTCTTAAGGCGTGGACTTTTGGTCAACTCGGGTCAAACCGAATAACCAAAATCCAATCCGGGATTTACCCCATAAGCCCATAAATCAATCTTGGCCCATTAGGCCCAATTAAACTTTAAAGGTTCATTAAATTGCATTTGGGCTTTATGGAAGTGGTTTTGGGCCCAATTGGATCCAATCCAATTTGCCTAAACCTAACTTTGTACAACAAAGCCCAACAAGCCCAATGACAACTTTAAAAGCCAAAATCCAATTTCAAGGCCCAATTAATTAAATACAAAAATCCAATTTTACATTCAATTAACCTAAAGTGTATTACATGATTAATTACCCAAATTAACATTTCTAAAACATTAATTTTACAATTAATCATGCACAATTTCATTATCACATGCCCACACATTTAATGAAAAATCAAACCCATTTTCATGCTTCAAAGTCTTGGCAATTTGGGGATTTTATGTCCGATTCAAATTCAATCCAATCAATTACACAATCGACATTAAATCAATACCCAAATGATTTCCAATTCATCTAATGAACAAAAAATCAAAATTCCAAGACAATTTGGGCTTATCAAATTCGGCCAACATAAGAAAATTGGGGAAAAATGATCCAATCACATTTTCATGAAATTGATCCAATCAATCTTCAATTCAACTATATTTAAGCATACTTAATCATCCAATTTCATAAAATCATGCTCAAATTGAAAATACCCAATTTATCATTTTAGGCCAACTTTAATATTTGGGGAAAAATGTTTCTAACATTAATTCATGAAATTGATCTAATCAATATTCAATTAAACATGTATTAAGCATACTTAAACATCCAATTTATTCAAATCATGCTCAAATACAAAATACCCAAATTTTAAGCCCTAAACTTTCATGCTTGAACCTAGGCTCTTGATGCCATTGTTGGTTTTATTCTAGGTCCCAAGATCATCAAACAAGCATAAAGATGTGTGAAATACATATCAAAGAAGTTGCGGAATACTTACATTGATCGGTTGAGATGAAACAACGAACAAAACTCCAAGTTTTATTCCTTCAAAGTGGGGCCCAAACACTGCAGTCCACTGCTCAAAAATTTCAGTTTTGAGTCTTCAAGAATCCAAGATTTGAGCTCGAATCTTCGTCAAACGATTCCCGGCTCGTGGGTGGGTTCCCTAACACCTTCGTATAACTCTCGGTGTGCTAGCACTTGGCAATTTTGCCACAAAACTTGCCCAAGAACCATCATCATTCACGCCCAAATAGTGCAGTTTTCTGCCTTGGGCGTGAGCAATGTTGAAGGAAGAGAAGAGAAAAATGTGATTAGGTTAAGGGAAAAGTGTCCCACACTTTGCTTATATATTTTCCAAAATATATTAAATCATTTACCATTGTTTTTGCCTTTTAAAAATAAAAAACAAATGTAAATGTTTTAATTAATTCTTTTACCCTTGGTAAAAGGTGAAAGTGAAAAGTATTTTACTTTTCCAAAAAGTCAAAACTTTTCCCCCCAAAATTTTCCCTCCAAATCTCAATGGTCAAAGTCAAAGAGTCAAAGTTACTTTTCCAAAAAGCGATTTGACTTTTATGACTTGCGATGTGATTTGCGATGCGACTTGCGGCACGTGATTCAAAATCGACGTAACGTCGCAAACACATTCCGAGCTCGGTTTCGATAATTCTAAATTAACGATTATCTCGATGCCTCGTTAATAAATCCAATTTACTAATCACGTCGCTCGAGAATTAATTCCAATAATTCAAGTGCCCGAATTAAAATCTAATTTTAATTCCTAATCGAAATCCAATTTCGTTTAATATATCGAATATATTATTTATCGATTAATTCCAAATTAATCGTTCTCTCTCTTTAAATTGATATTTTATCCCAGATAAAATATCTCCGTAATTAATCCCAGATTAATTTTCTCTCTCTTCAAATTAATCCCAGATTAATGTATAATGCGAGTCATATGTCATCGGTGTATCATTGGGAAGCGACCCATGAGATCTCCGGATATGTTGGCAGTAAACTCGGTCGTCGGACTATCCGAACACGTAAGTACCAAGTATTACGTTTTACCGATTTACAAGACAAGGTTGGCCTCTAGCAAAGCGCCATGCCTACCCAATTCTCCGAAAATATCCTTACAGGAATATGTGATCTATATCAGGCGTAGTAGTATACGTAGTATTGCGTATTTCGATCCAGTATCGGATGATCACGTGCTAGGCCTAGGGCTGGATATGTGTCTGCCCCGTACGAAGCACATGTCGGATGTCTGGTAACTAGTCTCTATAATCGGATATACATGACCAAGTCATAATATCCCGATAGCCGCGCAGCATATAAGAGCACTAATACCGTATCCTACGTGACCATCTTCTCCATATGACTGGAGTGACACTTCCGTCTTGACATCACACCCAATACACTACGATTCTCAATATACCCAGCATCGGCGTACACAGAACCTGTTAAAGCCCTGGACGACCTCAACTAAAGTACATTGATTGTCGCAAGTATTAGCGGTGCAAGTCTCAGGTTAAGACCAAATACACCTACCCTGATTGCAGACTCCCATAGACACAAGGTCATGCTACCAATGGGATTCTGCGGTGGTCTAATCCAGAGCGAAGCTGTTTCCCGTACCATCGGTGAAACACAACCTCCTATTACACTTGCCTGAGTATCCTATACCCAGATATACGAGAACTATGCCGTTATGTCTCACATAACACGCACAAGTGTAATACTAGTCTTTTACGCATCTATCGATGTCCAATCTCGACAATGCTCTGACTAGGGATGTTTAATGATTTATCCTTCGTTGATTGATACTGTCTCATATCATTCTCAATCTAGGAACAAATCATAAGGACCTCCCATCATTTATATATCTAAGGTGATCTAATCACAAATGATAGGAGTGCAATCTCATTTGTTACATAGTTAATTTGTACAACAACACTATGATCTGTACAAATAGTGACGCTATGGTCATAACTGTCCAAAACAGGTGGTACTTGTGAAAACCCCAAAGGAAATTTTAATACAGTGAGGTTACCTCTGATGAGCAGAAAGAATTAGAGAAGCTATTAATAAAATATGTAAAAGTATTTGTCTGGTTCCTATGAACACATACCAGGAGTGGTAGGGGTTTTCCCAGCAATGATACCAATTTATCCGAACATGAGACCAGTTAAAACAGAAGCTCTGAAGAATGAGACCAGAATTGGCCGAAAAGGTTAGGGAATAAGATATATATGTGGTTCTTAGAGGTTGTGAAGTTCCCCGAGTGGTTAGATAACATTATATTTGTGTTGAAGAAGGATTAGTTGATAACGCGTCTTTATATGCTATGTACTCATTCACGGATGGATTCTCAGGATATAAACAGGTCCTCATGGCCAAAGAAGAGAAGCATAAGACTGTATTCGTCACTAAGCGGGGTACATATTGTTATAAGGTGATTTCGTTAGGACTTAAGAATGCGGGACTGTCTTCGTCACTAAGTAGGGTACATATTGTTACAAGGTGATGCCGTTAGGACTTAAGAATATGGGAGCCACTAATCAATAAATGGCCACTACATTATTTCATGACTTGAGATTGAGGTATACGTGGATGACATGATGGTTAAGTCAGAGATGGGGGCCGAACATATAGAAGTGTTGGAGAAATTCCTTCAGAAAGTCGATAAGTACAACCTCCGACTCAACCCCAAGAAGTTTGTGCTTGGGGTTAACATTAGGAAAGTTGTTAGAGCATACGTAGGAATGAGAAAGATAGAAGTGGACCATTAAAAAAAAGGGCAACTACCGAGATGCCCGCACCGAAGACAGAAAAAAGGAAGTTAGAGAATTTCTCGGGAAAATCTAGTATATTAGCCAATTCATTGCCAAGCTAACATTAGTATGTAAGCCTATTTTCAAGCTATTGAGGAAGGATCAGCCTGTGGAGTGGAATAGGCAATGTCAAGAAACTTTTGACAAAATCAAAGAATACTTGGTTAAACTGCCAATCTTGAAACCCCCCAAGGATGGGCAAACCCTTGGTGTTGTATTTGGCCATAGAACCCAAAGCACTAGGGACGATGATGGTACATGAAAATGAGTTGGAATAGGCCTCACAGAGGTTCGAACAGCTAGCATTACTGGATAAGAAAATGATAAAGGCCTTGTACCACATGCAGCTATACCAGAAAAGGATGGCTAGGGCATTTAACAAGAAGATGCATCCCTCCAAGATTAGAGAAGATGCTCTAGTGCTCAAGCAGTCGAAGCCACTGATAAAGGATCCAAGGGGGAAGTTCAGGCCCAATTGGGAAGGGCATTACCTAGTGAAGAAGGTGATGGGGAATGGGGCAGTGAGACTGTCAGATTTTGAAGGGAACGAGCTCACCGAGCCCATCAACGTGGACAGGCTGAAACAATACTTTGCATAAAAAGACAAAAAAGAGAAAGGCTCGTTGGGTTGAAAATCCGCAAAAGACAGCCCAAGTAAAATATAGAGCATGACTGAACAAGAAAAATGATTAATTGTAAAATCCGTGAGGAATAGTTAGTGACATAGGTACCCATGCAATGTAGTTTATTTCCTACATATATACTAAGAAGTAATGCAAGTGTCTTTATTGAAACAAATATTCAAGATGTTTATAGATTTCATAAATCCCGGCTAACGTAGAAAAATGAGAGTTAAATAATTATAAATTACATCTTTTGTTTCTTAGATGTTGGACCAAGGTCAAGAGATCTAGAAGAAGAACTCCGAGAATGGAGAAGAGTATAGTAGCATCAAGAATGAGGATGAAGATGTTAGAGATATGCCCTATATCCAACTTATGGATGGGCTATATGTACATGTATTTGTAATATTTTCATTAATTAATAAAATGGCTATCTTTATTATACGTGTCTTACATAACTTATATGAATCATCAACACTGTAATAAAGCCCTTGGAGTAATAAGACGATGACTTGCACGCCTTATGAGAATCATTACTCTTAAATGTTCCTAGTCATAGTTTGTGAATAATCTGGACGTTCACAAAGCGGAGAGACTAACATGATGATATGATCCGCCCTTAAGTGGGGTAGCTGATCTCATAGGCTACTAGCGGAGATCCGTCCGCTTGGTGTATCACATGGATGCATGAGCTGCTCGTGTCCATAGAACTGACCACCGAAAGTTTTCTTATGGTGTGTTTATCCAATGTGTCTGTGAGAACTTTCATGTATCGATTATATTACTAGTCCTTAGACTTGAGGTCTTTATAATCTTATGTGTGGATCAAATAACTTTGACATTCTCCTTCTCTGGTTCAAAAGATTCGGACATAAGGGTATGATTGGGTCATTTGTTGAAACACATAAAGTTTGTGAAGATACAACAGAAAATCACAACTCTCTCGGATAATATTTTCTTATAAGAGTAGTATTCCAGTTCGCGTCAGTGCTTGAGACTGTGGCCACAGCGGAAGAATCATATGAGATTCTTGGGTTAGCACGATTCATGACACTATCAACATCATACCTTTGACCATATGGGTACACTCTTTCCGTACCTAAGGTCAATAGGTGGGAATATAGTGAGGTGAGGGACCGTATCATATGTAAATCACATACAGAATGGGTATATATATCTTTCCTTCTCATTTGGCGGCCTTGGCATATTGCTAGATGTCAACCTTGGTCATTGAAATCGAACGACCATCTGATTGGAGGATAATGTTCGATTAAATTATCACGATTCATTTCATGTCCAACTTGAGGGGAACCAAAAAATCACACACAACAAAGTCGAAATCATTGGTTAACAGTGCACAATACATATTTTACATCATATATGATTGTTGTAGGAATGTTCATAAATGGTTCAATGTGTTTAATTACTGAGCAGATCATTTATGAGGTTCCATAGTGGCTTAGGGATTGGTGAATGATGATAGGACACTTTGGGAATTGGAATAAATAGTTTTTTTAATAAAAAAAACAAAAAAAAACTATTCACATGAATAGTACCATGTGAATAGTAAAAAATTTTTAATTTTATTATTTTGTTATTTTGTTATTTATTTTGAATTCCAATTCGGCCCAAACTCTTATTAGAGTTTTATAATCTCATTATACCACTTAATTAAGATCCAATCGCTAAGATTAAATTGGCTTTTATCCCATATCGGATTCTTAATTAATTTTTGTTGGACAGTTATGACCCATAGCGTCACTGTTTGTAAAATACATTGTGTTTTGTACAAAATTAACTATGTATTAATGAAATTGCCTTTTACCGTTTTGTAAATTTATTTACTTTAATATAAATGGTAGAAGTTCATATGATTAGTATCGGATTGAGATGATATGAGACAGTATCAATCCATAAAGATTTAATCATTAAATATCCCTAGTCGTAGTATTATCGAGATTGGACATCGATAATGCGATATAGGCTAGTATTGCACTTGTGCGCGTTGTGAGGGCATAACGCCATAGTTCTCATTTATTTAAGTATAGGATACTTATGCAAGTGCGGTAGGAGGTTGTGTTTTACCGATGGTACGAAAAACAGCTTCGCTCTGGATAGACCCCGTGGAATCCCATTGGTAGTATGTATATGTGTCTATGAGAGTCCACGTCAGGGTAGATGTATTTGGTCTTAACCTAAGACTCGCATCGCTAATGCTTGCGATAATCGGTAAACTTTGGTTTTGGTCATCCAGGGCTTTAACATGTTCTGTGTACGCCTCTTCTGGGTTTATTGAGAATCGTAGTGCATTGGATGTGATGTCAAGATGGAAGTATCACTTCAGACATATGGAGATGATGATCACGCAGGGATTCAGAACTGGTTCTCTATAGTGTTGCAACCATCGGGATAATATGACAAGGTCATGATTATCCGATTCAAAGAGACTAGTTGCTTGATATCCGATATGTGCTTCGTACGGGGCAGACACTATTCCAGCCCCAGGCCTTGCACGTGACATCTGATACTGGATCGCTATACATTATACTACGGTATACTACGCCTGACAAAGATCTTATATTCCAGTATGAATATTTCTAGAGAATTGGGTAGGCATGGCGCTTTGCTAGAAGCCAACCTTGTCTCGTAAATCAGTAAAAACGTAGTACTTGGTACGTATGTGTTCGAATATACCGACGACCGGATTTACTGCCAACATATCTAGAGATCTCTTGGGTCGCTTCCCAAAGATTCACCGATGACGTATGATTCGAACTCAATTAATCTTGGATTAATTGCGGAGAGACTTTATCTTGGATAAAGTACTATTTGAAGAGAGAGAAAGATTAATTTGGAATTAATCATTAAAATAATATATTGATATATTAAACGAAATTCGATTTCGACGCGAATTAAAATTATATTTTAATTCGGGCAAACGAATTAATTTGGAGTTAATTCGTTAGCGACGTGAATAGTAATTTTGCTAGGCATAATTATTTAATTAAATTTGATTTAATTAACGTCGCGACTGAAGTTCGCTAATTCGAAATCAAGTGGGGCCCACATGTCACATCAACCATCACATCACTTGTCATTGTTTTACTTTATGGTGATCGGTTTTGGTGGAAGAGTGAATAACACTCCAAGTCAAGGTGATAGACCTTTGACCTTGTCATATACCAACTTTGGTATTTGATTTATTACATTTATTTTAGAAATAAATATAAAAGGTTTTGGTAAATCATTTTACACACAACATCATCTTCTCTCTTCAAAGTGGCGTGAAAACCACTATTCACAGCACTCTCATTTTCAAGGTTTTGTTGCAAAAGCTTGGAGATTTTGTGTATGTTTGGAACAATAAATCACATACAAGGCTAACACCATCAAGGGATCATACAAAGGTGTTATGGGAAACTAATCCTTGGGCTTGGAAGGATCAAACAAAGCTTGGAGCTCCCCCACTCACCTTGGTCGAAACCTTCACTGCACAAAGGGAAAATTTTGTTGCTTAACGGATCCACAAACCGATCGATGTAAGTGTGTTTCCGCCACTCTTCATCCTTATTCATTCTTGTTTACATGCTTATATGATCTTGGGCTTGTTTTAGAAACTCCAACAATTTTGTTGTCTTTAGAGCACTATATAAACCCAAAGAATTCTTCACAAATCTTTGCACCAAACCTTTCATATCTTAGGTTTATATAAGTGAGAAACTCTAAAGTTTAAGAGTAAGCCACTGATTTTGAGGATCCTGAAGTCTAATTGACTATAGGAACCTCGAGTTAAAAGTTTTGAGGTATTTGCCTAGGCTAGCACCAATGGCAAAATACCCGTGCACTCAAGGCATAGTCTTACCGTTGAGTTTTGGCTTTGGTGTGTGCATCTTTGGAGGCCACAAACTTGGGTGGCTCTTTGGAACATGGAAGAGCTTGCTGAGTTCTAGAAAAGCTTGTAGATTGGAGGGAGGACTGGAGGAGTCTACGGTTCAAGTAAGTCTTTTTTCTTTCTTTTTTTTAATTCGAGTTCTTATGATAGTTAGCATGTTTAGGTTTATATTCTTTTCATGTTTTATGAGTTTTATGCTTAGAATATATAGTAACATGCATAGGCTTGTAGAATAATCAAAACAACTGGGTCTTGGGCAAAGGGAAAGTGGCATCATAATTTTTATTTTCCGCTGCGCACTCGCAACCGCTTCCCAACAGTGGTATCAGCGCGCCGTTTTTGTTTTGATAAGTTCTCACTCATTTGAACTCGAAATTAGGTCTGTAAAAGCACGTTGGAAAGCTAACACCCTGAACGTAAGTTTAGGCACAAGTTTTGCATGATTTGGTTAATATTTGAATTGTGAAAATGCATTTAAAGTTCACGCATCTGTAGAAAAATGTGAATAGTAAATTTATTTGAATAAAATAAAATATAATATCATAATTAAATATTAATCAAAATTATTTAATGCCTAAAATAATTCCATCATATTAAACTCATATGCTTGATGATTCTAAGTTTGATTAGAATTGGCATGATTATTTTAGGGTGCAAGCATCTAGAGACTTTCTAAGAAATAGAGAGTGAATTGCTTATCCCTTAGCTAATTAATTATTATGTGATGAACTTAAAGATTTATTACCTTTAAGGCTAATAAATATAAAATCACTTGTTTATAATAAAAGACATTATAAAAGATACAAGTGGGGTGGGACCAAGGAGTTAATAAAATTTTCCAAACTAAAGTTAATTTAACCAAATGTATTACTAGAGTTAGATAATGATTCGATGTCTTCCTTCACTCACTACCTTTTTATAGCCAAAAGGAAAAGCTGTGAAGACATCTAGATAATCATTTACTCAAGGCTTACCTTAAATCATATTTAAAGTGTTGGACTAATTTGGAGGATCTATTGTTTATTCCTATCACCAAGGCGATAAGAGCCTAAGAGGTAATGGTATTTAAGAGAGTTCGCTCCACCCTCCCTCTGGGGAATTTTCAATGGAGGAATCCATTTGACAGTTATTCACTTAAACTTGCTAAAATCCTTAATAATAATTTAAGTCAAAAATTTACCTCCCATTGTAAAGTATAGACCCAAATGGCTTAAACCGTATTGGCAAGACTAGGCTTTACCATATTGACCAACACCAATTTGTCCCTAAATCGTATTATGGACAATGGTTTGACTTTTCTGAGTCATAAGACACAGCGAAGGCGTGGTCTTATAACTTAGTGGCAAAGATTGGGTGTCCACAAGGACTAACATAAGCTATGGCATTTTTGATTGCCCAACCCAATGATCAAGGAATTGTGATTTATATCATAAATTGGTTGGGAACATACCTAATTATCATATCTTATAATGACCGGCCCTAGTCGGAGTTATGAAATATGATATTGGGATACTTGCCAATAAGAAATTCATCATATTGGGGTTGATGCGATTTGCTTAAAATTTTAAAATAATTGAGTGGGAGTAACTTCATAATATTAAAAGCCCATGTTATTATGGAACATTAATGAAAACATATTCCTAATTTTAACATTCCCTTTTAACAGGTGGGTTAAAATATTTCACAAACATTCAAATGGCAAACAGAGTATCTTTGTTCCATCTTGGATGAGCATAAGCTCAAATGGGACAACTACAATGATTGGTTTAGAAATCTTAAAATTATCTTACGATAAGAAAAGATTTTCTATATTCTTGAAAGACCATTTCCCCCTGAACCCGCAGAAGATACTGACCAAAATACATTCGATGCTTGGAATAAACACGTCGATGATGATGAGAAAGCAGTTTGTATAATGCTTGGCACTATATCGGACGAACGTCAGAAAGCTCACGAAGGTATGAATGCTCAAACCATCATCTTTCACTTGAAGGAGTTGTATGCAACTTCCGTTCATACAGTGAGATTCCAAGTGTCATGTGCCTTATTCCAAATAAGGTATAAGGAATGATCTGTTAGTAGACATGTGCTTAAGATGATTGGCCACATTGAAAAATTGGCCAACCTTGGGTTCATCATGGATCATGAGATATGTTAGGATCTAATTCTTCAGTCATTACCAAAACAATTCTCTAACTTTATTATGCAGTTTCATATGTCTGATAAAGAAGCTACTTTAGCAGAATTGCACAATCTGATAAAGCAAGCAGAGAATGACTTGAAACCGGAGTTTAAAACCTCCGTTATGCTTACGGGTACGGACCTGAAGCCACGAGGCCCAAAGAAAAATAAGGGCAAGGCCAAGGCTCCAGATCACCTAAAGCCCAATGGTAAAGTGGAGAAGAAAAAGGGAAAGAGGAATTGTTTCTTTTGTGGAAAGAAAGGTCATTGGAAGAAAGACTGCAGATCCTTGAAAGCCAAGGAAGCTAGGGAAGCCCAAGAGGCCAAGAAGCCCAATGCTATGTTGTATATGATTGACCTATATTCTCAAAACTCTAAACCTTCTTCTTGGTACTTGACACCGGTTGTGGGACTCACTTGTGTAACAATGTGCAGGGCCTGAGAAACACTATGAGACTCCCTCATGGGGAGGTTGACTTACGCATGGGTAATGGAGAAAAACTGGCTGCATTGTGCGTGGGGACTTGTTCATTAGTTTTTCCGAATGGTTTAGGTTTAGACTTAGAAGATTGTGTTTATGTACCTTCTCTAATAAAGAACATCATTTCAATTTCTTCATTATGTAATAAAGGCTTTACATGCCTAATAAGTTGTAATGAATGTTCTATTTATTTCAATGAAATAAAATATGGAGATGGTATTTTGAATAATGGTATCTATGTCATACAAACTAACAAAGAATGTTCAACCTCTAATATATATATAACGTTAACTCGAATAATCTCAATGAATCACTTCTATGGCACAATCGCTTAGGTCATATCAATGAAACAAGATTAACTAAGCTACATAAGGATGAGTATTTCAAACCCTTCAAATATGAACCTTATGGAACTTGTGAATCTTATTTACTTGGTAAAATGACCAAATTACCCTTCAAAGGTAAAGGACATCGTGCAACGGAGACATTAGAACTCAAACACTCTGATGTATGCGGACCAATATCAGTCACCGCTAGAGGTGGATTCTCCTACTTCATTACCTTTATCGATGATCACTCGCCATATGGGTATATGTACCTTATGCGGTACAAATCTGAAGCCTTTGAGAAATTCAAAGACTTCAAAGCTGAAGTAGAAAACCAGGTTAATAAAAGTATAAAGTCACTAAGGTCTGACCGAGGTGGTGAATACTTAAGCAACGAATTTGAAGATTACCTGAGAGAAAATGGCATTGTTTCCCAGTGGACTCTTCTGGGAACTCCACAGCATAATGGGGTCTCTGAAAGGAGAAATCGAACATTATTAGATATGGTTTGATCAATGATGTCAGACACGGATCTACCTCTTTCTTTTTGGAGTGTTTTAGAAATTGCAACACTACTACTAAACGAAGTTCCTTCCAAGACTGTTAGTCAAACACCATATGAGTTATAGTTTGGGAAACGTCATAGTCTTAGTTATCTAAGAGTTTGGGGATGTGACGCATATGTCAAGCTCACACAAATTAACAAATTGGATGATAGGGCGGTTAAATGTAATTTTGTAGGATATGCCTTGAATTCAAGAGCATACGTGTTCTACATCCCAAATGAACAAAGAACATTTATCTCACGAAATGCTAAATTTCTAGAGAATGAATTCCTTCTCAAGAAATATAGTGGGAGTAGACTTGACCTCAATGAGGTACGAGAAGAACCAACTAACATAGAACTAAACCCCAGGCCCCTCAAAAAGGCAGCGACGGAACAACCACAAGGTTATGAACTCAGAAGGTCTGGTAAGGAAAGACATGAGCCTGAAAGATATGGTTTCCATATTAATGAGGAACATGATCAGGTCATTGACAATGACGATCCCACCAGTTATGATGAAGCAATGTGCGACATTGATTCAGTCAAGTGGCTTGAGGCCATGAAATCTGAAATAGACTCTATGTATCAGAATCAAGTCTGGGACTTGGTAGATGCACCTGAAGGGATAAAACCCATAGGCTGTAAATCGATTTACAAGCGTAAAACTGATGCAGAAGGCAACATCCAAACCTATAAGGCTAGGTTGGTGGCGAAAGGTTATAGACAAATCCAAGGAATTGACTATGAGGAAACCTTCTCGCCTGTTGCAATGATAAAGTCTATTCGAATTTTACTGGCACTAGCTGCACACTTTGATTATGAAATTTGGCAGATGGATGTCAAAACAGCTTTCCTTAATGGGAACCTCGTAGAGGAAGTCTATATGACACAACCTGAGGGGTTTGCATCTAAGGATTATCATAATAAAGTATGCAAGCTTAAACGATCCATTTATGGACTCAAGCAAGCCTCCAGAAGTTGGAATATACGATTTGATGAGACAATTAAAGAATTTGACTTCATCAAAAATGTAGATGAGCCTTGTGTTTACAGGAAAAGTAATGGGAGTGCTGTTGTATTTCTTGTATTATATGTCGATGACATATTAATCATCGGGAATGATATTCCCATGATGCAAGCCACCAAGCAATAGTTATCTCAGAATTTCTACATGAAAGATTTGGGAGAAGCAGCCTACATCCTCGGCATTAAGATCTACTGTGATAGATCTAAGAGGTTGTTAGGACTCTTTCAATCTACGTACATAGATAAAGTTTTGAAAATATTCAAAATGGAAGATTCCAAAAGAGGAAATTTACCTACTTGTCATGGAATCAAATTATCTTAGGAGCAATGTCCACATACTCCTTCAAATAGAGAGCGTATGAGTAGGATCCCTTATGCTTCAGCAATATGATCGATTATGTATGCCATGCTATGTACAAGACCCGATGTCTCTTATACTCTTAACATAAGGAGCAGGTATCAGGCAAATCCTGGTAAGCAACACTGGGTAGCTGTCAAAACAATCCTCAAGTATCTGAGAAGAACTAAGGATGTGTTTTGACATACGGAGATTGTTCTGAGATGAAAGTCTTTGGTTACTGTGATGCGAGCTTTCAGACCGATAGGGATGACAGCAGATCGCAAACAGGATATCTGTTTACTTTGAATGGCGGTGCTGTCAGTTGGAAAAGCTCAAAGCAGTCAACTACAGTGGACTCCACCACTGAAGCCGAGTATATTAAAACATCTAAGGTAGCAAAAGAAGCAGTCTGGATAAGAAGTTCATCACGGAACTGGAAGTGCTTCCTGCGATAAAGAATGGCATCACGATGTTTTGTGACAACACGGGCGCCATTGCTCAATTAAAGAAACCAAGGTACCACTAGAAATCTAAGCATGTACTCAGGCGATTTCATCTAATCAGAGAGATTATTGAGAGAAAAGAAGTTATTATAGAGAAAATACCCTTAGAAGATAATCTTGCTGATTCTCTGACTAAATGGCTGACTCAACAAAAGCATGATAGACACACCTGAGAGTATGGTGTCCAAATTCATACTAGTTGGCTATAGTGTAAATGGGAGATTTTTAGAGATATGCCCTATAACCAACTTGTGGATGGGCTATATGTACATATATTTGTAATATTTTCATTAATTAATAAAATGGCTATCTTTATTATACGTGTCTTACATAACTTATATGAATCATCAACACTATAATAAAGCCCTTGAAGTAATAAGACGATGGCTTCCACGCCTTATGAGAATCATTACTCTTAAATGTTCCTAGTCATAGTTTTGTGAATAATCTAGGCATTCACAAAGCGGAGAGACTAGCATGATGACATAACCAGCCCTTAAGTGGGGTAGCTCATCTCATAGGCTACTAGCAGAGATCCGTCCGCTTGGTGTAGCACATGGATGCATGAGCTGCTCGTGTCCATCGAACTGACCACCGAAAGTTTTCATATGGAGTGTTTATCCCATTTGTATGTGAGAACTTTCATGTATCGATTATATGACTAGTCCTTAGAATTGAGGTCTTTATAATCTTATATGTGGATCAAATAACTTTGACATTCTCCTTCCCTGTTTCAAAAGATCCGGACATAAGGGTATGATTGGGTCATTTGGTGAAACACATGAAGTTTGTAAAGATACAACAAAGAATCACCACTCTCTCGGATAATATTTTCTTATGAGAGTAGTATTCCAGTTCGCGGGTTAATATGTGTGATCAGTGCTTGAGACTGTGGCCACAGCGGAAGAATCATCTGAGATTCTTGGGTCAGCACGATTCATGACACTATCAACATCATACCTTTCACCATATGGGTATACACTTTCCGTACCTTAGGTCAATAGGTGGGAATATAATGAGGTGAGGGACCGTATTATATGCAAATCGCATACAGAATGGGTATATATATCTTTCATTCTCATTTGGCGGCCTTGGCATATTGCTAGATGTCAACCTTGGTCACTGAAATCGAACGACCATCTGATTGGAGAAAAATTTATGTTCGATTAAATTATCACGATTCATTTCATGTCCAATTTGAGGGGAACCCAAAAGGTCACACAAAATAAAGTCGAAATCAATGGTTAACAGTGCACAATACATATTTTTACCGCATATATGATTGCTGTAGGAATTGTTCATAAATGGTTCAATGTGTTTAATTACTGAACAGATCATTTATGAGGTTCCATAGTGGCTTAGGGATTGGTGAATGATGATAGTGGCACTTTGGGAATTGGAATAAATAGTTTTTTTATTAAAAAAAAATTACTATTCATGTGAATAGTACCAAATAATAAAAGTTTTTTAATTTTATTATTTTGTTATTTTGTTATTTATTTTGAATTCTAATTCAGCACAAACTCTTATTAGAGTTTTATAATCTCCTTATACCACTTAATTAAGATCTAATTGCTAAGATTAAATTGGCTTTTATCCCACATCGGATTCTTAATTAATTTTATTGTCTATAGAGCATCATATAAACCCAAAGAATTCTTCACAAATTTTTGCACCAAACCTTTCATATCTTGTGTTTATATAAGTGAGCAACTCTAAAGTTTAAGAGTAAGCCACTGATTTTGAGGATCCTTAAGTCTAATTTACTAAAGGAACCTCGAGTTAAAAGTTTTGAGGTATTTACCTAGGCTAGCACCAAGGGCAAAATACCTGTGCACTCAAGGCGTAGTCTTGCCGTTGAGTTTTGGCTTTGGTGTGTGCATCTTTGGAGGCCACACACTTGGGTGGCTCTTTGGAACGTGGAAGAGCTTGCTGAGTTCGAGAAAAGCTTGTAGATTGGAGGGAGGACTGGAGGAGTCTACGGTTTAAGTAAGTCTTTTTTCTTTATTTTTTTTTAATTAGAGTTCTTATGATAGTTAGCACGTTTAGTTTATATTCTTTGCATATTTTATGAGTTTTATGCTTAGAATATATAGTAACATGCATAGGCTTGTAGAATTGTAGGCATTGCATTTTTGCATATCAGTCCGATGATGAGTCTCATATGGAGGCACTACCTCTTTAGTCATGAAAGCCGCGTTAAACGAACGTTGGAAGGGTAAAGTTGGAAAATAGAATTTTGTTGGATTTTATCTGAGTTATTTAGCTTCGGCTGCTTGTTGGACTTCCGTTTCAAAGTTTACCTAAAGCCCAAAACCCAAACCAAACCCAAACCAAACCCAAAATACCCAAGTCAATCCAAGTCAAACCAAGCCCATGCCCAAGGGATGTGATTCACGCCCAAGGCCTTCTTATTTAGGCATATGCATATTTATCACAAGTTCAAATCTTGTAAAATCCTTACCTAAATAAAAGAAATCAAATCAAATCCCTACCAAATCAAATCCAATCACAAATCCAAATTAGGTGATCCATTCCTTGTTAGACACCAATTAGGAGATTCTTTCCTATTCAAATTAGGAAAGTATTCTCTCTTTGCCTATAAAAAGAGGCCTTCACCCCCCATTCACAACCCTAGCACATTCACACAATATTTAGAAGAAACTCACGCCCAAGACCTCTCAAATTCTCTTCCATTGCCGCAACACCAAGCCTAGACATCTCCATTGCCGCATCTCCTCTTCTTCACCAATCCCCTCTCACGCCCAAGCCTGAAACACAGCCCTCCATTGCCGAGTTCCTGCCACCATTCACAGCCCTAAAACACCTTAAAATAAGCCTCAAAACCAGCCTCAAAGTCGCACAAAATACCCCTCATTCACAGCTCCAATTCAGTTCCCAAAGTAGCCACTAAAACGCCCCCCCTGCACCTGAAAAACTGCCGCAGTTCACCTTCTGTTCTGGTCAGTTTTTGTTGCGTCCTTAGCCCACAAAACAGCCCTAAAATCACCTAAACACCATCTTAGAAACCTCCATAAAGTTTCCCTAAAAAATCCTTACAAACGCACCCCCCCCAAGCCTTCAAAATCACCCAAAACAGTCCACTAATCGACCATAACAGTGACCTGAAACGCAGCAGCAAAACAGCAGCAAAACGGACTTAAAACAGCAGCCCAAGCATCAAAACAACGAGAAAAAACATTGAGCAAACAAATCAGAAAAGTATCGGATCATTCGCCCTTCCAACGGACGTGTAACGCCCTTTCTCGAGACGACAAAAGAGGTTAGACCTGAGGGCACCCTTTTTCTTATATTCTTTCGTTTTATTTTATTTATTTTAAAATATTATTTACATGAGAGTCGTTTGAGGCATGATTTGTTTGTTGGATGAGCAGGACATGTGTTCCCTTTTGTGGTATATCGGATGGAAACCCGGACGTAAATTCTATAGCCGATTCCGAATGGACGGTAGCATGGTCTGCACTCGGGATACAATGCCACGTACCACTTAAGATACATGTATCTCGTCTCATCCAAATTTGTATTTGAGCATGTTATAGTCCTTAGGTTATTCGTTTATTATTTTAAGCATGCTTTAATTTAGTTTTGTTATTTAATTTTAAAGTATGATTATGTTCTTTTTATGCATGATATTTAGTTTAGTTTATATTTATGTTTAAGTAATTATTTGTTTACATTGGTTTGATGGCTTAATATGTTCGATGTTTGATATTGCGTGTTTGTTGTTTAAAGACTTACTTTCAAACATGCAAACTTAGATTATGAGTTAGTTAGACGGAAGCATATTAGATCTAGGTGACCTTTGAACATGATTATTGAATAGATGTGGTCGATTTATTGTACAAATTATATCATCATAATGACATAAGTAAGGGACCATTCCGAACCCAACGGTTTGAGGTCTTCCCTTGCGAGGCGTGAGTGCGGCCTTAAATCTTTGTCCCAGTTCACACCTGGTGGCGACTCCATTATTCTCCGGTTTAGTTCCCCGTGGACTATTCCGTACTCTCTACTAGGCCCTGAGTCTAGAACAGCATGCGTCGCCCAAGTTCTGTGTCATACAAGAATAATCAAAACAAATGGGTCTTGGGCAAAGGGAAAGCGGCATCATAATTTTTATTTTCCGCTACGCACTAATGGCCGTTTCCCAATAGAAAAACTTCAGGAATAGAGAGAAGTAGAACAATGTCGGGAATGAGGACGAACAAAGAGCTTCGAGAATGAGGACAGCTTTGAAAAAAATAATGAAAAAAAAGAGAAAAAATTTTCGTTTCGCCAAGTTGAAAACTAGAAAAGAAAATTGGATGGGAAGCCTATCTCTAACCCATAAAGTGCGTTCAAGCCGTTACTGGACGAAAAACCAGAGGAAGATGTGAGCCACAATCACAACCACCAATACATATTGTTTTAATTTATTACTATTTTGATTTACTTTACTTTTGTCGACAGTATCTAAATATTTTTTTTACTTTCACGATCTATTTTCCTGACAATTGTCATTTGCAAGTACTAGTGCATTTATTACCCACCCTTTTTCAAGATCTATAAATTCAGCTAGTCAATTCTCTCTCTTCAATATATCTAGCTAAGAGAGATAGCACAAATGGAGACAACTTCAATATGATGAGTCACCAATATTTCTGTATTTTATGGAACTAGCGCCGGAACTAAACCAGAATTTGTCGAGGCTGCAAGAGAATTTAGTAGTGTTATGGCAAACAAATGCATTTAGTGTATGGTATTGGAAACGACTTTCTTTTTCGCTACGGAAGTTGCTTGTTGTGGCACCAGCTCTGGTATGGATCTTTAATATTTTCTTTGCCTTCTCTCTTTGTTGTAGTAGCTAAAATCAATCCTTTGATGTCCAACACTTGGATCAACAACTTGATCTTCCGAACTATGACTCAAAAACAACAAACTAAAGTGTGGGCTTCACTCACAAAGGACAAACCTCTAAACAGTTTAAAGAATTAAGATGTCACAATGGTGTTTGGCTTTTTAGAATTTAGAACACTTCTATAATACTTGTGAATGTTTGAACTCTCTTTATTTTCTCTCAAATTCTTTCTCACAACACTAGTGTGAATAAATGAAAAATGTTAATCTTAGAAGTGATAGAAATGGTGGAGATTATATTCTTTTACACAAGCCAACTAACCTTTTCATTAAGCATCTAATGCTTTCTTATAATAGCCAACACAAAAATGTGAATTCCATACCAAAGCATAAGAAATGATAAGCTAAAGACAAGGACTTTGTCATTAAGTATCTAATGCTTTCTTTCAATGGCAAACACATAAATGTAAAGGCCATACCAAAGAATTAGAATGAATTAGCTAATGACAAAAATATTAGGTGTATACAAGCCACCTAATAGACATAATAAATTGGAGAGCATGGTTCTGGCTTTGTCTCAAAGGAAAATAAAATTCATTATCTCAATAATGATTACATTACCTTCATTTATGTTGTAGAAATTATCTAGTAATTATTACTAACTTGATTATCTAATAGTCAAGACTTGATTATCTCATAATCAAAGAATTCTATAAAATATTAAGTTAAACTAATTTAACATAGTTTTCATTTGTGACAATAAATATTATTAATCTCATTAATAATATATAAATATAATGTGAGCATATTATTATACAATCTAGTTATATTAGGTTTGTTATAGTTAATGAGCTAGTACAGGGATCAAATGGACCTACGGTTCCGAGCTCCAATAATTTCGAAATATTAATTAAACTCTTTAATCAAATATTACGAATTATTAGCTCCATATTATTCCATTAAAAACTCGAAGTTGAACTCCCGTTACCGTAGATGAATAAAATAAAATTGAAAAACTTCAGTGTCCATCGATACAGTCATTATATATGGATATAGCCCTTCACGAATATCTCATAAATAGAGCCCGGTCATAAGTCTGTTAAACCCCTCTAAATATTTTGTCTTTTAAGCACCATTGATTCTATAATGAACAATTAATTTATAACAATTATGAATATAAAACTTTCTATTCGTAATAGAAACGTTGAGCGCTCAAATTGTTCAAGTCCCGAATCAACTCTTAAAAAAGATATTCTTATACTTCTTGTAAGAATGAGTGAATTACATATCTATGTAAAACGTTCCCAGCTACACACCAAACTATATCCCCAAAATACTTAGTTATTGGCCAAGAGTGCAACACCAACCTCACCATAGTAAATCAAATGACATAACCTGTCATGCAGGAGTTCGTAATACACTCAGAATTAAGATCGGATCTATATATGACCATCTATTAGATAAAATGAATTTCTTCGGTTAAGGATATTAAAAGAAATTTGTATTTATCTGAGTCCAGTTTTATATGATCTCATCATATAAGGTGCCTCCATTCCAATGTCACTACATGAACGATCTCGGATCAAGGACGTCGTATAAGTATAGAATGGACCACAACTATAGATAAAACACAAACAAAGTACTTTCTTTGTTTGTTCTCTACGAACTATTTAGATTACTAACTTCAGACATAAACCCTTTTGTGCATCAAACATACACTAAGTCTGAAGGTAGAATAGTAATCAATGTAAACAAGAAAATTGGACAATATGCGATATAAATCAAACAACTTTGATAAAATGAATAATGCATTTATTATTATTACAATAATCAATTATGTTTTACAATACAAGAAGCTTTAGTATATAAATCCCAATAATCTACCACTTGGACAAGAGCAAATGAGACATGTCATGTAATCCTAAACCTATTAGGTGACCTTCAAACACTTTAGCCGATAAGGTCTTTGTAAACGGATCAGTCAGGTTGTCTGCGGATGGAATCTACGTGACAGCGACATCTATTCTCTGCACTATCTCCCTGATTAGATGATACTTCCCCTCAATATGCTTACTCATCTTGTGGCTTCTTGGTTCTTTGGAGTTCACCACTGCACCACTATTATCACAATAAAGTATGAGTGGTTTATCCATATCTGGAACAACTTCCAAATCTGCCAAGAACTTACAGTGACAGACTTCTTCCTTAGCCGCTTCACAAACTTCTACATATTCAGCCTCCATGGTGGAGTCAAAAATACAAGGTTAATTTATGCTCCTCCATACTATATCCCCACCACCTAGGGTGAAAATTGATCCAGATGTTGATTTCCTAGAATCGACATCCGTCTGAAAATCAAAGTCTGTATATCCTCTCAGAATCATATCCTGACTTGTATGTACAAGCATATAATTTCTCGTTCTCAAGAGATATCTTCCTAACTGTAAAAAAATCTGATGATTTAATTGACCAACTCTTAGCTTATGAACCAAAAATTGACCCTATTCCTGTTGGACAAAATGACCCATAGTGTCACTATTTGCACAGATCATTGTGTTGCTGTAGTAAATTAACTATGTGACAAGGAAATTGCACTCTCATCATTTGTGATTAGATCACCGTAGATATATAAATGAAGAGAGGTCCCTATGATTAGTTCCTGGACTGAGAATGATATGAGACAGTATCAGTCCCCGAAGGATTAATCATTAAATATCCCTAGCCGGAGTATTATCGAGAATGGACATCGATAATGCGGAATAGGCTAGTATTGCACTTGTGTGCGTTGTGAGGGCACAACGGCATAGTTCTCATATATATAAGTATTGGATACTTATGCAAGTGCGATAGGAGGTCGTGTTTCACCGATGGTACGGGAAACAGCTTCGCTCTGGATAGACCCTTCGGAATCCCATTGGTAATATGATTATGTGTCTATGGGAGGCCGAAATCAAGGTAGGTGTGTATAGTCTTAACCTGAGACTTACATCGCTAATACTTACGATAATCGGTAGACTTTGGTCTTGGTGGTACAGGGCCTTAACCGGTTCTGCGTACACCACTTCTGGGTTTATCAGAGAGTCATAGTGTATTGGGTGTGATGTCAAGATGGAAGTATCACTTCAGTCATATTAGAGATGATGTCACGCAGGATACGGTATTAGTGCTCTTAAGTGATGCGAATCCAATCGTGATATTATGACCAGGTCATGAATTTCCGATTATAGAGACTAGTTACCAGACATCCGACATGTGCTTCGGACGGGGCAGACACTTATCCAGCCCCAGCCCTAGCACGTGACTATCCGATACTGGGCCGATACGCATACTACGCTTGATACAGATCTTAATATTCTTAAATGGATATGTCCGGAGAATTGGGTAGACTTGGTGTTTTGCTAGGAGTCAACCTTGTCTCATAAATCGGTAGAACGTAGTACTTGGTACGTACGTGATTCGGATACACCGACGACCGTATTTATAGCCAACTTATCCGGGGATCTCATGGGTCGCTTCCCGATAATCCACCGATGACGCACAACTCGCACTCTTGAATAATCTGGGATTAAATAGTAGAGAGAGAAAATTAATCTAGGATTAATTACGGAGATATTTTATCTAGGATAAAATATCATCGAGAGAGAGATAATGATTAATTTGGAATTAATCGGTAAATTAATATATTCGATATATTAAACGAAATTAGATTTCGACGCGGAATTAAAATTAGATTTTAATTCGGGCAAACGAATTAATTTAGAATTAATTCGTTAGCGACGTGAATAGTGAATTCGCTAGGCGTAATCATTTAATTACGACGCGGCGGAAAATTCATTAATTTAGAATTAGCGAACCCGAGCCCGAGTGTGATTGCGAGCGCATTCGTATTTCGAATTCGAGTGCGGCATGCAAGTCACATCAAGCGTCAAATCAAACGTCAAGTCATTCATCACATCAAACGTCAAATCAAACGTCACTTTGAGTGATGTGACATTTGATTGATTGATATGAGTGATTGATTGATTGATAGACTTACATCACATCACTTTATTAAAGTGACATGTGAATAGTTGATGTGAGTTGGTGTAATAGTGTTTGGAGGGAAAAACTTTTGCTTTTGGTTTTAATTAAATCAATTAAGTAATTGGTTTTGTATTTTTTATTAGAAAAATATATAAACCTTTTTGGAAATGGTTTGACCATTCCATTCCATTACACAAAATCTCTTCTCTCTCATTTTCTCTCTACACATTCACGCCCAAATGAAGAAAATTGGACTATTTTTAAAGCCATTTGGCGTGAACAATAAGGGAAGCAAGAGTGATTTTCATGGTGATAAATCATGTGCTAGCACACATACGAGTCTTGCGAAGGTGGTAGGGTGGTTCACCCATGAGCCGGGATCCATCGGACGAAGCTCGGAGCTCCGTTCATCATCTCAAAAATCTAATTTTGGAGGCAGTGAACTGCACAACCAGTGGCGCCCTTGGTAGTGGGTTTTGTTGCTTCATTCGTCTTCAAATCGACTCAACTGATCGATGTGAGTATTCTGCTACCTCCATTGGTGTGTTCACGCATGTTTTTCATTACTTGTTTGATCTTGGGACCTAGATTAATTTCCAACAATGGCATCAAGAGCCAAAGGTTCAAGCATGAAAAATGTAGGGCTTAAAATTGGGTATTTTGTATTCGAGCATGATTTAACGAAATTGGATGTTTGAGCATGCTTAATATATGTTATATTGAAGATTGATTTGATCAATTTCAACAAAATGTGATTGGATCAATTTTGCCCAAAATTTTCATCATGGCCGAATGTGTATGGATTTTGGATTCTTGGAATTTTTTGATTTTGATTCGTTTGATGAGTTAGAATCATTTAGGTTGATGTTAATTTGAATCGAATTGGATTGGATTTTGAATTGAACATAAATCCCCAAAATTTACACCTTGGCCGAATTGTATTAATGCCCTAATGTCTTGGTAATTTTTGATTTTGTGACATTGGATGTGTATAAAATCATTTAGGATGTTGATTTAATGTCGGTTGTGGGTTCGATTGGATTAAAACCGAATCGGACACAAAATCCTTCCTTGGCCGAGACTAAAGAAGCATGTAAATGGGTTTGATTTTTCAATTTGTGTGTTGGACATATAATTATGAATTGAGTATGATTAATTGGACTAATTTAGTGTTTTGGAAATGTTGATTTAGTTGATTAATCATGTAATGCACTTTAGGTAATTAAGTTGCGGAATTGGATTCATGTAATTTAGTTATTTAGGCTTTAAATTGGATTTGGGCTTCTAATGTTGTATTTGGGCCTATTGGGCTTGATTTATCAAGTTTGGTTTAGGCCAAGTGGATTTGATCCAATTGGGCCCAAAACCTTAACCATAAAGCCCAAATGCGACTAATGAACCTTTAAAGTTCAATTGGGCCTAATGGGCCAAGATTGATTTATGGGCTTATGGGGTAAATCCCGGATTGGACTTTGGTTATCGGTTTGACCCGAGTTGACCAAAAGTCCACGCCTTAAGAAATCAATTAAAAGCCCATTGGACTTTAATTGAATTGACGTTGGACGTTAATCGGGCTTTGAGACCCGTATCGATTAAATTTGGAATTTAAATCATAAAAGGTTTATTAATAAAGTGTAATGTTTAATTTGGAATTGAATAGTGAATTAGTATTAAGTACATGTTAAATTAGATTTAATAATGTAGTTTAATTTAATTCATGAATTCGTACTTCAAGTACTTATTCGCAAAAACGAGTTTGACTCGAACAAAATCAAATCGTTGTTTGAACATTGGATGATCACTTAATTATCAGATTAATTAATTTGATTAGATTGATTGATAGCATGCTTATATGTGTGAATACGTGGTTGTGTTGAATGAATAATGTATATCAGATGGATATTAGATGGGTGGGCAATTTTAGAAATTATTGTAATAAATTCGATTTATTTAATTGGACCTGCGTGTCCAGCCTTATCACCTTCATTCTCTTTGTATTCTCTTTTCACCTATTCCCCTCTATGTATATGAGGTTTCTTTAGAAGTGTAGTGTAACGGGTAGAAGTAATACTAGTGCTAGCATGAGTGAGAAATGGATAGATTTGATCTAGGATCAATGTGTAAAGTATCCATCCGCATATCATTATTATTTATTTTCATATGCGCTTTATTATGTATTTGGAATGCATGTTTAAGGGTGTATGATGATGAGACCTTAACAAAGATAATTAAATTGGTAGCCAATTTGCACGCGAAAATCCCTCATTAATATCAAGCGTTTATTTTCCTTCCATTTAGTGATTCTTGCTCAAGATCCGAGATTGGCAGGGGTTGTTGGCCAAATCAAGCCCTTGTCCGTCGAAGATGTGCTTTAATCACGAGGCTTTGTACCATATCGGTGTCGTGTCCAAGTTGTGGTTTGTTGGCCAAAGTCAAGACCACTTCTTGTCCGTAGACATTGATCACGAAGCTTCCATGTCAATGGGTCCACGCTTGACTGGGATCACTAGGTTTGTTGTGCCAAAGCCAAGTCCTAGTTGATTCAGAGGAAAAAGGTTAGGGTATATATTCGATATATAGGCATATATTAGATATATGTTTGGGACTTGGATGTCCACCTACTGGATCTAAGAGTTGGATGAGATCCAATTGATCTTCGAGATCTACCTAGTTAATTATCATACAATTTGTTGGCCAAAGTCAAGATTGTGTGATATTTAACGGGATCCTAGCCCACTAGGAAACACGGTTTCCTGAGTACTCGACAGAGGGTTAGAGGCTCGACGAAAAATAGTGGGAGGCAAGAATTGAATTTGCAATATTCGTTCAATTACTCGCCATACGCGCTCAAACAAATATCACTCGTCAAATAAATTAAAAGTATTAGTTTGACTAATATTTAAATTGTTGTTTTAATAAACAGTTGGACTGTATTATAGTTGATTATATAATTGGATTATAGTAATCAATATATTTGAATTAATTAATTTCGATTTACAATTGATTTTATAATTGGATTATAGTAATCAATGTAATTGAGGTTAATTAATTTAAATCATATTTGATTGTATAGTTGGACTATGATAATCATTATAATAAATAGTACCTTATTAAATTGATTAAATAGTTGGACTATTGAAATCAAGAAAGGATTTGAAAAGTTAATGTTTTAAATGATTTAATTTTCATATTGGGAATTCATAATGGGTTACTTTATTGGATAAAATAACTTGTTATATCTAGGCCCTTAATTAAGCAAATAAGTAGAGCATAAAATCTTTGGAAGATTTATGTGATGATGACTTTAGTGCTTAATTTAATATACTTGACAATAAATCTATTTTAAAGTCAAAGTTTGCAATTGGGCAAGTTGCACAAGTTGCACATCATTTCGATATTCTAAAACCCAAGGCTTGGCCAAAGGTTTGTGAAATATTGAAAAGATAATTGACATATCCAAAGTGACTATCATTTGGATATGGAAGACACGAAGGAATTAAAGAAAGGGCAAGGCTCTAACTTTAAAAATATTTGTCAAAGTTATGTTCACTACTAGTATTGAAATTGGATTTTAAATACTTAGTGGGTACATAAAATATATGTATTGATGTTCAGAATCCGCTATGAGATGGATACTGACTTCAAGCCGAGATTTCTCTGTGAATCGGAAACGGGACGAAAGTCACTGTTTCGACCGTAGATACCTAAGTTTAGGAACTACCCTTTGGGTATGTACTTAAAATAGGAAATGTTATGATGTAACTAGTTTGACTAGAGACATTATCTCTATATCAGTGTTTAATCCATTGCGGATAAAACCTTTATATTCTAGAACACTAAGTGTTTCATTATATAAATATGATACTGAGATAAATACATTAGATGTAAATAACATAATTTATATTTTGAATATAAATAAAATCTCAAACATATAAAATGACAAATAAATAGCTCAAAGTGATTTGATCAATGAGACTTATTTGTGGCATTGCTGTCTAGGACACAATTAAACAAGACTCGTATATCCACACTTTTGAAGAGTGGGTACTAGGACTGATTTGACTATTCAAATAAGGTCTGCGAATCTAGTTTATTAGGTAAAATACCTAAAATACTATTTACTTGGTAATAGTAAAAGGGCCACCGATCTGTTAGCCCTATTCATGGTGAAGTTAGTGGGCCCATTTCTAGCTAGACTAGATGTGAACATGAATATTTTGTGACCTTAACGGATATGTCATCACGTTGTGGTTATGTGTTTCTTTTGGAGAACACAGATCGGAAACTTTTGAAGTTTCGACACGAAGTAAATAAACAGATCGGCTATAGTATTATTCCGCCACGGTAAGACCGTATTGGAAAATACTTAAGCAGTAAGTTTCATACATACATGAAAGAGTACGGTATTCTTTCATATGAGGACTCCTCACGAGACACGTCAGTTAGACGGTGTGTCCGAACTAAAACCAAATTTTGTTGGACATGATAAGGTTTATCACGAGTCGCTCTGAGCTACTGTTTCCTTCAATAGGATATGTATTAACAGTGCAAAACTTATTTAGAAAGGTTCCATATTAATCTGTTTGACAGATATCATATAGGATATGAACAGGAAAGAAACGAGGTTTCTCATTCCTGATAATTTGGGTATGCCAGGCATAACGTTTGGATGATACCAAACTAAAAGACCCAAATTGGATAAGTGCCAATATAGGTTATCCTAAGGGAAACCTTAAGTATAGTACTTATAAATCCCACATGAGAACAATTTGATTGTTGCTCACCATGCGGTTTTCCTGAGAGGAATACCGATATGCAGTGGTCAGTGGGAGGATGGTGATACTCGATGAAAATCGGAGTAATACTGTTCAAGGCACGAAGTCCTTAATGGAACACAAGCAGTTCATCAATAATGAATCTGTACCATTAATCTTCAAATACACAAGAACTTCGTAGATCGGATAGAGTCAGATAACAACCTAGGGTATGGGTTTCTGATCTAACCTCATAAAGATGTCAATCTTATGAAGGTATTTCCACCGACTACGTTTTGAGGAAGTGATACTAGGTATCAACTCCCTGTGATGGCAAAGTGCCATGAATCCGAAATGGATTCCATGTATAACAACTATTTTGGATACTAGTTGTTGTACCACAAGGCATTGTGCCTATTGGTACTTTAAACGTCTTCAAGGAAGACATACATGGAAGGAAACATACCAACGTACAAAGCTGGGCTTTTGACGGAAAGGTATCGTTATCAACATTATGTTAATAGCGGTTCAACCTTTTACCTGTTGCCATGGTAAATCCATTTTGAAAATGCTTGTTGATAACTGAGTATTTCATTTATGAAATGTGTCAGTTACAGATCAAAATCGCTTACCTGAAAAGGTAACCTTTTGGAGGATGTTTACAACATCCTGACGATTTTGTGTAACCGACAAACAAGGTTTGCGGGTTATTCGATCCATGTTTGGATTGAAGTAAGCATAAGGTTCTTGGAACTGACGTTTTGAAATAATCATAATGGTTTATGATTTGACTCAAAACGAAATAATTCTTGTGTATATATGGAGGTTAGTGGGAGGGCACTGACAGTGAAATTCCCATAAAGCTATTATTGAAAGCTTGGCTTTCATAGATATTCTTTCAATAGAAATTCTCCGTAGAATTCTGGGGAGTAACAACCTTTATTCGAGGAATAAAGATCTACTGGGATAGATTTGGAGTTTGTTAACACTCTCTGGGAAATTGTACATTTAAAATGTACTTGTATTGGTGTCTCATACGCTTCAAGCATATGGAGTCACAATCAGTTCAATCCTAGTGATAGTCACTAAATTGAAATTAAGAACGTCTGTTAGTATCTTAGAGAACTAAAGATGCTGTCTTAAACTATGGAGAAGGAGAACTTGAAGTGACTGGGATCACTGCTGCAAGTTTCCAAACAATTAAATACTACGGTACTATAAAGCTTGAATAACGAGACAGTGAGCTGGAAATCTTCCAAGCAAGATAACCGTTACCGAATAAACAACAAATGCAGATTATTGCTGCAGCTGAGGCAGCAAAAAGAAGCCATTTGGATCGATAATAAATCTAATTAGATTAGATATAGTTCTGTTAGCAGCTGAGCTAGGCGTCAGCACATGCTAAGGAATTAAAGGTCTCATCGACGATCCAAATATATACTTCTATATCATCTGATTCGTTCGGATCATACATCGTGGCGATGTGATGATCGTATAAATCGCGTCAAACGATAATCAAACAAATCCGCTGACGAAAACCTTTTCTCAGCAATTTGAGCGAACCCTACATAGTTCGGGTGTGGGACACTTGAGTGACTCGCTACGTGCCAAGTGGGAGATTGTTGGACAAAATGACCCATAGCGTCACTATTTGCACAGATCATTGTGTTGCTGTAGCAAATTAACTATGTGACAAGGAAATTGCACTCTCATCATTTGTGATTAGATCACCGTAAATATATAAATGAAGAGAGGTCCCTATGATTAGTTCCTGGACTGAGAATGATATGAGACAGTATCAGTCCCCGAAGGATTAATCATTAAATATCCCTAGCCGGAGTATTATCGAGAATGGACATCGATAATGCGGAATAGGCTAGTATTGCACTTGTGTGCGTTGTGAGGGCACAACGGCATAGTTCTCATATATATAAGTATTGGATACTTATGCAAGTGCGATAGGAGGTCGTGTTTCACCGATGGTAGGGGAAACAGCTTCGCTCTGGATAGACCCTTCGGAATCCCATTGGTAATATGATTATGTGTCTATGGGAGGCCGAAATCAAGGTAGGTGTGTATAGTCTTAACCTGAGACTTACATCGCTAATACTTACAATAATCGGTAGACTTTGGTCTTGGTGGTACAGGGCCTTAACCGGTTCTGCGTACACCACTTCTGGGTTTATCAGAGAGTCGTAGTGTATTGGGTGTGATGTCAAGACGGAAGTATCACTTCAGTCATATTGGAGATGATGTCACGCAGGATACGGTATTAGTGCTCTTAAGTGATGCGCATCCAATCGTGATATTATGACCAGGTCATGAATATCCGATTATAGAGACTAGTTACCAGACATCCGACATGTGCTTCGGACGGGGCAGACACTTATCCAGCCCCAGCCCTAGCACGTGACTATCCGATACTGGGCCGATACGCACAATACATTGGTATACTATGCTTGATACAGATCTTAATATTCTTAAATGGATATGTCCAGAGAATTGGGTAGACTTGGTGCTCTGCTAGGAGTCAACCTTGTCTCGTAAATCGGTAGAACGTAGTACTTGGTACGTACGTGATTCGGATACACCGACGATCGTATTTATAGCCAACTTATCCGGGGATCTCATGGGTCGCTTCTCGATAATCCACCGATGACGCACAACTCGCACTCTTGAATAATCTGGGATTAAATAGTAGAGAGAGAAAATTAATCTAGGATTAATTACGGAGATATTTTATCTAGGATAAAATATCATCGATAGAGAGATAACGATTAATTTGGAATTAATCGGTAAATTAATATATTCGATATATTAAACGAAATTAGATTTCGACGCGAAATTAAAATTAGATATTAATTTGGGCAAATGAATTAATTTAGAATTAATTCGTTAGCGATGTGAATAGTGAATTCGCTAGGTGTAATCATTTAATTACGACGCGGCGGAAAATTCGTTAATTTAGAATTAGCGAACCCAAGCCCGAGTGCGATTGCGAGCGCATTCATATTTCGAATTCGAGTGCGGCATGCAAGTCACATCAAGCGTCAAATCAAATGTCAAGTCATTCATCACATCAGCGTCAAATCAAACGTCACTTTGAGTGATGTGACATTGGATTGATTGATACGAGTGATTGATTGATTGATAGACTTATATCACATCACTTTATTAAAGTGACATGTGAA
Organism: Zanthoxylum bungeanum; assembly: GCA_019454045.1. NCBI lineage: Eukaryota > Viridiplantae > Streptophyta > Magnoliopsida > Sapindales > Rutaceae > Zanthoxylum > Zanthoxylum bungeanum. The sequence continues at coordinate 45,104 of SKCR01045053.1, read as the reverse complement.
TAGTTGATGTGAGTTGGTGTAATAGTGTTTGGAGGGAAAAACTTTTGCTTTTGGTTTTAATTAAATCAATTAAGTAATTGGTTTTGTATTTTTTATTAGAAAAATATATAAACCTTTTTAGAAAAGGTTTGACCATTCCATTCCATTTCACAAAATCTTCTCTCTCATTTTCTCTCTACACATTCACGCCTAAATGAAGAAAAGTGGACTGTTTTTAAAGCCATTTGGCGTGAACAATAAGGGAAGCAAGAGTGATTTTCATGGTGATAAATCATGTGCTAGCACACATACGAGTCTTGCGAAGGTGGTAGGGTGGTTCACCCATGAGCCGGGATCCGTCGGACGAAGCTTGGAGCTCCGTTCATCATCTCAAAAATCTGATTTTGGAGGCAGTGAACTGCACAACCAGTGGCGCCCTTGGCAGTGGGTTTTGTTGCTTCATTCGTCTTCAAATCGACTCAACTGATCGATGTGAGTATTCCGCTACCTCCGTTGGTGTGTTCACGCATGTTTTTCATTGCTTTTTTGATCTTGGGACCTAGATTAATTTCCAACAATTCCTTCCAAATTGAATTAGTCCGGTAACGATAGTGGCAAAAAGTGCAGAGTGAACTTGGAACTTAATCAATAATCTTTAGTATTAGCTATAATTTTCAATTTCACACTAACTATGTGATATCTTCTAAACTTTACTTCTCTTTCCTTTAAACTTTGGAGACAATGTCTCATTTTGATTGTGGGGAAGGGATAGTTTACTAGATAATTTTCATGTTTCGTTGATATTTTTATTTTAAAAAAAATTATTTTTACTTTGTTGTTATTCTATATGTAAAAATACATACACACAAACTAACAACAAATTATTGACTATCCAAGTGGAATTGATGTTTAGAAGTGGCCTTGTAAATAGTTTTCACCCTTGAGATGCATTTAAAATTGATTCATAACAAGTTATTTTTATTCATTTCTTTTTGAATTATTTAAATTTGTGAATTCTTTATAAATATTAATTAAATTTTATATTCATATGCTCATCTGACAGATATTATCAACAACATGGTAACATATGATCATGGGTGGTAAGTGAAAACTCTGTAAAATTCAGTTCTTTAGTTTGTTGGAGGTAACACCTTAAGGCAATGAAATTAATTTTAAAAAAATAAAAAAATAATCATGTTTTTACTTAGTAACCGGACATTTTTCCTTAGTAAGTAGTGATTGTTTGCGTAAAACAGTAGAGCTTGATTTAGTTTAATAAATAACGATAAATTTTTTACTTAGTAACTAGACATCTTACCTCGGTAAGCAGTGATTATTTGAGTAAAATGGTAATGCTAAATAAGTTCATGTTTGTAGCCTCTTTAACTCGGGCAATTAAATCTGTATGGGTGTTTAAACACTTAATACCCTACGGCCAACTGGTCTATGAGTTACTGGCCCAAAACTCTTTACAATGGTTAAAAAGAAAGCTTAAAGAAATCAAACATCTTTTTTATAAATATCTGAGATCCGAAGAATTACGTCTGTAGGGGTGTTTTAATATCCAGTGCCCTGAAACCAACTGTTTAGGGAATCACTGGCCCAAAGTTCGATACAAAGATGGAAGATGTATTTGTAAATAAACTCTCATTACCAAAAGTTGCGAACTCTAATATAATTTTAGAATAAAAATATTACTCTCTTTTCAACAAATATATGTGAATATTATGAGCAAAATCAATTGATTGATACCTTGTTTTATGAATGTATGGAAGCATGGTAAAAAGAACAGGAGAATTTATTTAATTGATCATTTAGAAAGAAAGAAAACAATTGTTAACTTGGATAAGAATTTTTCTTTTAATTTTCGCTTGAATTACACTAGTAGTAAGTTGGTTGAGGGGTATGATGAACACTAAAAGTGCATATTTATTATACTAAAAATCAATCATTTAACACACATAGTTTCACTAATCCCCTTAATTTGGCACATCTGTGAAATAATATTTTACATTATGCTTTGTATATTTTATTGTGTATTTTTATTATTTGGTAGGTAAGATACTGCTCGGAAGCTCGACAGGAAAAACCAAACTTAGAAAAGGACAAAAACATAAAATCAGCAGGCGCGTAGTGACACACAAGACTTTAGCGTCATGACGCCATCATCTTCCAACACGTGTCTATGACATACATCCATGTCGCAACGCGCAAAGCTTCAGCGTCGCGACGCATGGATGGAATTTTTCTATAAATTGAAGCTTCCGGCAGAAGAAATTTTCACACTTTCTTTCCAAATTCTCTATAGATTTTTAGGAAGAGTGTGTCTTGTGTGCTTATTTATTTAAGCTTTCTGTAATGTCTTTTCTGTCATTAATAAAATTATGAGTGTTTTTAATTACAAAATGAGTAGCTAATTTCTTTTTATTGGGGTAAAAGGTGAAGCTTTTATAATGAAAACTTAGATCAATCTCGCTTATATTATAATAAATAAATTGAAATCTAATGATTAAAACTTGATTTAAATCAGGATTACTTATTGACATATCTTGTTATCGTTTATATGGCTGGTTTTATATGGCTACCGCTTGTATGGCTGGTTTTACATGTTTGGCATAACTAAGTGCCTAACTAAACTTAGTATCGACAGAAATGAACACCACCTATATGGATGGTTTTTTATATTTTGGCTTAATTAATTCCTGAGATAAATTAATTGGGTAATAAGGACAATTTATAGATTATAATAAAGCGAGATTTCTAGATTTGAAATATTAAAATTGGATCCCCTAAGTCCAGTATTTTATTTTATTATTGCTTTTTAACTAAAAGTTTCCAACAACTTCAACAAATCAAACCTTTTTTTTTCTTTTCGCTCTACTTAACATTCTATTTTACTAAATTTATTCCCTGTGGATCGACCCTGGAAATACATGGTTATTTTATTACTTCGACAATCTTATATTTTGGAGTAAATAACCACTTTTTGAGCATGTTAGATAACATTGATTATTTACTATGACCTAATTGGAATAATTAAATAATTACACAATGGTTTAATTATAAAATCATTTTAATTATAAAATCATAATTATCTCTACCATTTGAGGATATTATAGTAATTGTAAGTATATAATAATAAGTGGTTTTGGCTTGATTTAATTAGATTAAATCAAAGTGGCAAACATTGAACTAATTCAATTCCTAATCCCTGTCTTGATTTAATTGGATTAAATCAAAGTAGTAGACAATGGAGATTAGCCACACCTAATTATATATATTTGGACAAATTAGATTAAGCCCACATAAAAGTTGATTACAACTTTTGTTAATTAAAAATTGTTTATGTTTTGCTATAAATAGCAAGTTTTAGGAAGGTTTTAATTAAGAAAAGCAAAAGCTTGAGAAAGTAAAATACAAGCAAGAATTAGAGAAATTAGCCTAAGTTAGAGAAGTATTTAGAGAATCTTTGTGAGATCTCTAAAACATTTCAATTAGGAGAAATCATGATTGGATATTGGAGTGAAGCTTGCTAACATTGGAATCAAGATTGGATCTTAGAGTCAAGCTTGCTAACTTTGGAATTTCTCCACAATATTTCAACAATGAGAAGTAGATTAGATATTTGAATCAACCTTGCTAGGTAAGTTTGATCTTCTGTAAAAGCTATATTTTTCAATAGTGAGTTTTTCATTAGTGAGACATATAGTGACGAATTATGTTTTAGATACATAATGTTGAAATTAGGCTAATTAAATGTGTTATGATGCTTTTGAAGTATAAACACAATATGTTTGTAATTGGGTCAAAATATTTTTGTTAGACATAGACATAAAATTAGAGTTTACAACTCTAGATAATAGCTTAGAGCTAAGGCTATTATTCTAGAATCACTTGACCACCTTTGGGTGACTTAGAATTATTTGTGAGTCACTTCATTGTGGGATTCTAATTTGGTTTGTGTTTTGGATTCAAAATTTACGCAAGTGTGTATTTATAATAAATTTATATTTTTGTAAAAATATTTTATATTGTGAAAAACTTGATTTTTATTCTATTACATGTGTTGATGTTAGTTCTGATGTTAAAAATTAATTTTGGATGTTTTTAAAGTGTTTAGGAAGATCGGATGAAATTAGAGTTATATACCCTAACTCCTTCACCTCTATGAAGATTTTCCAAAGAGCTGAAGACAAACTAAAGTTTTGAAAATAGAAAAAAAGGAATGTTTATGCGTTGGGCGCTACAGTGCGAACACCATAATGCGTCAGTGCGCGCGTGCTAAATTTTGTTTTCTCCCGGTTTTGAGTTTCCATACTCTGATTCAGCCCGATTTTTTCATATACACTAGCAATGAAATATAATATTTCATTAAATATTTAAAATTACACCCATAAATGATATCTATGAGTTAGACCCATTTTCGCTGTGCGGGGCTCCGATCCGACCCTAAGGGTTCCACATCTGCCCCAACAGAATGGTATCACTAGCAAAGCTTATGTTGGAGTTCTACGGTCCCGAGGATCGAATAACAAGCATAAAATAAACATGTGAATACATCACGGAGTTGCGAAATACTCACATCAATCGGTTGAGCGATGCGGCAATGAACAAAAAATATTTTCTGCCCCCTGAACCTCTCGACAGTGAGCTACTGGAAAGTCCTCAAATTCGCTCTTCATCTTCCTCCATGAAAGCTCCAAGATTTGTGAGATGATTCCAAGCTCATGGGTGGACTACCCTATCACCTTCGTATGTCTCTCGGAGTGTTTTCTGCCCAGAAAATAGAACAAGAAAATACCTCTAAGGCCGAGAGAGAAGAGAGGAATTTGGCTATAATTTTTGAGCCAAAAGAGAGAATGAGATGGTGGTTGATAAAAGTGTATCTAATACTCTTTTTTCAATTTCAAAAATTATATTGATTATTTGTCTTCCAAAAACAAATAAATATATATCATTTTTCCTTTTCCAACAAGTCAAAAAGCAACTTTGCCAACAACTTCAATCACTATTCACATCAATCTACATCAAGTCAATCAAGTTGTCATGTCACATCACTCAAAGTGACAAGTGATCTGACATTTGAAGTGACTAACGATTTGACGCTTGATGTGACCAATGATTTGACGCTTGATTTGACTTGCGTGCCACACTCGAATTCAAAATGCGAATGCGCTCGCAAATAATCCCGGGCTCGGGTTCGCTAATTCCAAATTAACAAATTATCTGTTGCGTCGTAATTAAATCTAATTTAATTAAATAATCATGCCAAGCATAATCACTATTCACATCGCTAACGAATTAATTCTAAATTAACTTATTCGCCCGAATTAAAATCTAATTTTAATTCCGCGTCGAAATCCAATTTCAATTAATATATCAAATATTTGAATTTATTGATTAATTCCAAATTAATCGTTATCTCTCTTTAATTGATATTTTATCTCAGATAAAATATCTCCGTAATTAATCCCAGATTAATTTTCTCTCTCATTTAATTAATCCCAGATTAATTAAAGTGTGAGTCATACATCATCAGTGAATCTTCGGGAAGCGACCCATGAGATCCCCAGATATGTTGGCAGTAAATCCTGTCGTCGGACTATCCAAACACGTAAGTACCTCGTACTACATTTGTACCGATTTACAAGACAAGGATGGCTTCTAGCAAAGCGCTATGCCTACCCAATTCTCCATAAATATCCTTACAGGAATATAATGATCTGTATCAGGCGTAGTATACGTAGTAATGCGTATTTCGATCCAGTATCGGATGATCACATGTAAGGCCTGGGGTTGGTACAGTGTCTGCCCCGTACGAAGCATATATCGGATTACAAGCAACTAGTCTCTTTATTATCAGATAATCATTACCAAGTCATATTATCCCGATGGTTGCAACCCTTTAGAGAACCAGTTCTATATCCGTGCGCGATCATCATCTCCACTATGGCTGGAGTGATTCTTCCATCTTGACATCACACCCAATACATTACGATTCTCGATATACCTAGAAGAGGCGTACACAGAAACTGGTTAAAGCCCTGGACGACCAAAACCAAAGTATATTGACTGTCGCAAGTATTAGCGGTGCAAGTCTCAAGTTAAGAACAAATACACCTGCCCTGATTTCGGACTTCCATAGACACATAGTCATACTACTAATGGAATTCCGAGGGGGTCTATCCAGAGCTAAGCTGTTTTCTGTACCATCGGTAAAACACAACCTCCTACTACACTTGCATTAGTATCCTATACCCAAATACATGGGAACTATGTCGTTATACCCTCACAACGTGCACACGTGTAATACTAGTCTTTTACGCATTTATCGATGTCCAATCTCGATAATGCTCTGACTAGGGATATTTAATGATTTATCCTTCGTGGACTGATACTGTCTAATATCATTCTCAATCCAGTAACAAATCATAAGGACCTTCTACCATTTATACATCTTGGTGATCTAATCACAAATGATAAGAGAGCAATCTCCTTTGTCACATAGTTAATATGTACAACAACACCATGATCTGTACAAATAGTGATGCTATGGGTCATAATTGTCCAACAATCTCCCACTTGGCCTATAGCCAGTCACTGGAGTGTCTAACACCCGAACTATGTACGGTTGGCTCAAACTGCTGAGGAGAGGCTTTCGTCAGCGGATTTGCATGATTTTCATCTGATGCGATTTATACGATCATCACATCGCCACGATGTATGATCCGAACGAATCAGGTGAATAGTCGAAGTATATATATGCATCATTGATGAGATCATTAATTCTTGAGTCTGTGCTGACCCCTAGCTTAGTGGCTAACATAATTATATCTAATCTAATTAGATTTATTACTGACCCAGATGGCTCCTATTGCTGCCTCAGCTGCAGTAGTAACCCGCATTTGTTGTTTATTCGGTAACAGTATCTTACTTGGACAATTTCCAGCTCACTGTTCCGTTATTCAAATTGTATAGTACCATTTGCGACTTATAGTCGTTTTATCGGTTGGGAAACTTACAGCAGTGATCCCAGTTACTTCAAGTTCTCATTCTCCATAGTTTAAGACATCATCCTTAGTTCTCTTAGATACTAACGGATGTTCTTAACATCAGTCCAGTGACTATCACATGGATTGGCCTGTTTGGGAATCCATATGCTTAAAGCGTATGAGACACCAGGTCACATACATTTTTCAATGTACGATTTCTCGGAGAGTCTTAACAACTTTAAATCTATCACAGTAGATCTTTATTCCTAGAATAAAGGTTGTTTCTCCCAAGAATTTTACGAAGAATTTTCATGAAAGCCAAGCTTTCACCGATTTTATTATGGGAATATCATTTCCAAGAAATGATGTATTATCATTATTTATAGGACAACCACTGTCAGTGCGCTCCTATTAACCTCCTTATATACACAAGAATCATTTCGTTTTGAATTAAATCATAAACTATTATGATTACATCAAATCGATAATTCCAAGAACCTAATGCTTGCTTTAATCCAAACATGGATTGATTAACCCGCAAACCTTGTTTGCTAGTTTTAGTACGACAAAACCGACAGGATGTTTTAAACATCCTCCAAAGAGTTTCCTTTTCAGGAAAGCGATTTTCCCGTTAAGCTGACATATTTAATAAATGAAACATGCAGCATCAGCAAGCATTATCCAAATGGATTTACCGTGGCAACATGTAAAAGATTTCATCGTAATCAACACAATGTTGATAACGATACCTTTTCGCTAAAAGCCTAGCTTAGTACGTTGGTATATTTACATCCATGTATGTCTTCCTTGAAGACTTATATAGTACCAATAGGCACAATGCCTTGTTATACCTCAACTAGTGTCCAAACTTGGTTGATATACATGGAATCCAATTCGGACATTATAGCACTTTGCTATAATAGGGAGTCGATACCTTGTATCACTTCCTCATGCGTAGTCAGTTGGTATTCCCCAAAAGATTGACATCTTTATGAGGTGAGATCAGAAACCCATACCCCATGTTGTTTTCTGACTCTCTCTGACTTACGCGGTTCTTGTGTATTCGAAGATTAATGGTACAGTTTCATCATTGATGAACTGTTTGTGTTCCATTAAGGACTTGGTGCCTTGAACAGTATTACTCCGATTTTCATCGAGTTTTACTATCCTCCCACTAACCACTGCATATCGGTAATCCTCTTAGGAAAATCGCATGGCGAGCAACAATTACATTGTTCTCTTGTGAGATGTATAAGTACTATACTTATGTATCCCTAGGATAACCAATAATTGGCACTAATCCAATTTGGTTTTAGTTTGGTATCATCCAAACATATGCCTAGCATACCCAAATTTTTAGGAATGTGAAACCCTGTTTCTTTTCTGTTCATATCTAATATGAAGTCTGTCAAACATATTTTTATGGAACCTTATTCAAAATAAGTTCTGTATTGTTTATTCTTATTCGTTGAAGGAAATGGTAGCTCAGAGCGACTAATGATTAAACTTATCATGTCCAACAAAATTCGGTTTATCATGTTCGGACACACTGTCAAATTGACGTGTTCTAGGGGGAGTCCTCATTTGAAAGAATACTATGCTCTTTCAAGTATACGAGAAACTTATTGCTTAAGTATTTTCCATTACGGTCTTACCGTGACGATTTAATACTTTAGCCGATTTGTTTGCCTATTTCGTGTCGAAACTGTAAAAGTTTCTGATTTATGTTCTAAAAGAGACACATAACCATAACGCGATGCCACATCCGTAAAGGTCATGAAATATTCATATCCACCTCTAGCCTAGCTAGACATAGGCCCACTTGCTTCACTATAAACTAGGGCTAACAGATCAGTGGCATTTACACTTTTACCAAGTAAAGGTGTTTTAGGCATTTTGCCCAATAAACTAGATTCGTAGACTTTATTTGATTGAAATCAAATCAGTCCGAGTACCCACTCTTCGAAAGTGTGGATATACAGGTCTCGCTTCATTGTGTCCCAGACAACAATGCCACAATATGTTTCTTCTGATCAAATCAGTTTGAGCTATTTGTTTGTCACGTTATATGTTCGAGATTTATTTATATTTAAAATATAAACACTGTTATTCACATCTAATGTGTTTATCTCAATATCATCTTTATATAATAAAACACTTTAGTGTTCTAGAATATAAAGGTAAATCCGCAACAGATTAAACACCGATATAAAGATAATGTTTCTAGTCTAACTAGTTACAATTTAATAGTTTCCTAATTTAAGTACACACCCGAAGGGTAGTTTCTAAAGTTAGGTATCTATGGTTAAAACAACGACTTTCGTCCCGTTTCCAATTCACAGATAAATCTTAATTGATGTTAGTGTCCTGCTCATAGCAGATTCTGAACACCAGTACATATTTATATACCACACTAAGTATTTAAAATCCAATTTTAATACTAGTTGTGAACATATTATGACAAACATATTTGAAGTCAGAGCCTTGCTCGTCTTCAATTCCTTCATGTCTACTTTGTTCAAACGGTAGTCACGCTTCCGCGATCCCGTTTGCCACAACTTAGGCAGACATTTTGGGATATGTCCTTTATCTTCCCAGAAGATTATAATGATTTTGCCTTTGCCATTTTCAACACTCCAGAAGCTTTCGGCCTAGCCTTGGCATTCTGGAATATCGAAACAAGTTGCGCCTTGTGCTACTCGCCTTATTGCAAACTTTGACTTTATCTCATTGAGAATAGTCATTAACACTCCAAGAGTTATTTGTTGCAATTTAGTAATTCTAAAATCTAAGTATAGATTTATGAAGATCCTTCAATTTCATTATCATAGTTTAAGGATCTAATCCTTAGTTCTGATTAAGAAATTTAGGAGTCTATTCGACAAGTGTAATGGATTAAGAACTAAAGTTATCATCATATAAATCTTCCAAAGATTATGCTCTACTATTTGCTTAACTCCTAGCTTAGGCCTAATATGTTATTTTATCAATTAAATTAACTTATCAGTTTCCAGGACCATCCTGAAATTATTCCCAATTTGAAAATTAAACCATTTAAATACATTTTACCTAGGATTATGTTTTAAATGTCAATCTTTCAATTTTAATCTTGATTCTAATAGTCCAACTATTTAATCAACGATTTAGGTACTATTTATTATAATGATTATTATAGTCTAACTATTTAATCAATTATAATTTAAATTAAATCAAATATATTGATTACTATAATCCAATTATATAATCAACTATAATGAAATAGTTTAAATACAGTCCAACTGTTTATTAAAACAATAATTTAAATATTAGTCCAACTAACATTTAATTCAATTGACGAATGAAATTTGATTTGAGTGCGTATGGCAAGTAATTAAACGAATATTGCAAATCTAATACTTGCCTCCCACTACTTTTCGGCGAGCCTCTAACCCTCTGTCGAGTACTCAGGAAACCGTGTTTCCTAGAGGGCTAGGATCCCGTTAAATAACACACAATCTTGACTTTGGCCAACAAATTTTATGATATTTAACTAGGTAGATCTCTAAGATCAATTGGATCCAATCCAATTCCTAGATCCAGTAGGTGGACATCCAAGTTCGAAATATATATCTTATATATGCAATTATATCCAATATATTCCCTAACCTTTTTTCCTCTGAATCAACTAAGCCTTGGCTTTGGCACAATAAACTTAGTGATTCTAGTTAAGCGGAACCCATTGACCAGGAAAGCTTCGTAATCAATGTCCATTGACAAGAAGTGGTCTTGACTTTGGCCAACAAACCACAACTTGGACATGACACCAATATGGAACAAAGCTCTCGTGATTCAAACACATCCTCGAAGGACAAAGGCCTTGACTTTGGCCAACAAGCCAGTGCCAGTCTTGGATCTTGAGTAAGAATCACTCAATGGAAGGAAAAACGCTAAATATTTTGTGAGGGTGCCAATTTATTACCTTTGTTAAGGTCTCATCATCATACACCCTTAAACATGCATTCTAAACACATAATAAAGCGCATATGATTAAATAATAATGATATGCGGATGGATACTTTACACATTGATCCTAGATCAAATCTCTCTTTTTCCTCTCTCCCTCTAGCATAAGTATTATTTCTACCCGTTATACTACACTTCTAAAGAAACCTCATTTACATTGAGGGGAATAGGTGAGAAGAGAATACAAAGAATAATGAGGTAATAAGGCTGGACACACAGGTCCAATTAATAAATTCCAAATTTATTACAACAATTTCAAAATTAATTCCCTACCCATCTAATATCCATCCGATATACATTATTCATGCATCGCAACCATGTATTCACACAAGCATGTTATCAATCAATCTAATCAAATTAATTAATTTGATAATTAATGACCATCCAATGTTCAAACAATGATTTGATTTTGTATGAGTCAAACTCGTTTTGCGAATAAGTACTCAAAGTACGAATTCTCGAATTAAATTAAACTACATTAGTAAATCCAATTCAATTTGTATTTAATACTAATTCGCTATTTAATTCCAAATTAAATACTACACTTTATCAACGAACCTTTACGACTTAAATTCCAAATTTAATCGTTATGGGTCTCAAAGCCCGATTGACATCCAATACCGTCCAATTAAAATCCAATGGGCTTTCAATTAATTTCTTAAGGCGTGGGCTTCGGCAACCAAAGCCAAATCAAGGAGTAACCCCATAAGCCTAGAAATCAATTTCGGCCCGTTAGGCCCAATTAAACTTTAAAGGCCCAATAGTCGCATTTGGACTTAACGGAAGTGGTTTTGGGCCCAATTGGATCCAACCAATTTAGCCTAAACCTAACTTGAATTATTCAAAATTGGCCCAATTTCTAAAATTGGCCCAACATAATTAAATTACAAAATCCAATTTCATAATTCAATTATTCAAAAGTGTATTACATAATTAATCAACTATATTAACATTTCAAAAACATCAATTAGCCTAATTAATCATGTTCATTTTCATTATCACATGTCCAACACATTTAATCAAAATCAAACCCAAATCATGCTTATAATGTCTATACCAAAGGGGGAATTTTATGTCCAATTCAAATTCAATCCGATTAAATCCAAATCAACATTAAATCCATATTCCCAATGATTTCCAACACATCCAATGATCAAAAATCAAAAAATCCAAGACATTAGGGCTAGTGTTCAATTCGGCCAAGCTAAAGATTTTGGTCAAATTTGTTCCAAACAACATTTTGTCAAATTGATCCAATCAATCCTCAATTAAAACACATTTAAGCATACTCATTCATCCAATTTCATAAAATCATGCTCAAACACATTTTAACCAAATTTTCAGCCCTATTTCATTTTCATGTTTTTTCTCCGCTCTGATACCAATTGTTGGAGTTCTACGGTCCCGAGGATCAAATAACAAGCATAAAATAAACATGTGAATACATCACGGAGTTGCGGAATACTCACATCGATCGATTGAGCGATACAGCAACGAACAAAAAAAAATTTATGCCCTCTGAACCTCTCGGCAGTGAGATGCTGGAGAGTCCTCAAATTCGGGCTTCATCTTCCTCCATAAAAGCTCCAAGCTTTGTGAGATGATTCCAAGCTAATGGGTGGATTACCTATCACCTTCGCATGTCTATCGGAGTGCTAGCTCTTGATGATTTTGCCACAAAATCCCCACACTTTGCTTCTCTTCAAGCTCGATTTCTGCCCAGAAAAAGAATAAGAAAATGCCTCTAAGGCCGAGAGAGAAGAGAGGAATTTGGCTCCAATTCGTGAGCCATGAGAGAGAATGAAATGGCGGTTGATAAAAGTGTATCTAATACTTTTTTTTCAATTTCAAAAATTATATTTGTTATTTGTTTTCCAAAACCAAATAAATATATATCATTTTTCCTTTTCCAAAAAGTCAAAAAGCAACTTTGCCAACCACTTCAATCATTAGTCACATCAATCTACATCAAGTCAATCAAGTTGTCAAGTCACATCACTCAAAGTGACAAGTGATCTGACGCTTGAAGTGACTAACGATTTGACGCTTGATGTGACCAATGATTTGACGCTTGATTTGACTTGAGTGCCGCACTCGAATTCGAAATGCGAATGCGCTCACAAACAATCTCGGGCTCGAGTTCGCTAATTCCAAATTAACGAATTTTCCGTTGAGTCGTAATTAAATCTAATTTAATTAAATAATCATGCAAGCATAATCACTATTCAAGTCGCTAATGAATTAATTCCAAATTAACTCGTTCGCCCGAATTAAAATCTAATTTTAATTCCGTGTCGAAATCCAATTTCGATTAATATATCGAATATATCAATTTATCGATTAATTCCAAATTAATCGTTATCTCTCTTTCATTGATATTTTATCCCAGATAAAATATCTCCGCAATTAATCCCAGATTAATTTTCTCTATCATCTAATTAATCCCAGATTAATTAAAGTGCGAGCCATACGTCATCGGTGAATCTTCGGGAAGCAACCTATGAGATCCACTGATATGTTGGCAGTAAATCCGGTCGTCGGACTATCCGAACATGTAAGTACCTCGTACTATGTTTGTACCGATTTATAAGACACGGTTGGCTTCTAGCAAAGCGCCATGCCTACCCAATTCTCTTGAAATATCCTTACAGGAATATAGTGATCCGTATCAGGCGTAGTGTACGTAGTATTATGTATTTCGATCCAGTATCGGATGATCACATGCGAGGCCTGGGGCTGGTATAGTGTCTGCCCCGTACGAAGCATATATCGGATTATAAGCAACTAATCTCTTTATTATCGGCTAATCATGACCAAGTCATATTATCCCGATGGTTGCAACCCTTTAGAGAACCAGTTCTGTATCCCTGCGCGATCATCATCACCACTATTACTGGAGTGATACTTCCGTCTTGCAATCACACCCATTACACTACGATTCTCGATATACCCAGAAGAGGAGTACACAGAAACCGGTTAAAGCCCTAGACGACCAAAACCAAAGTATATTGATTGTCGCAAGTATTAGCGGTACAAGCTCAAGTTAAGACCAAATACACCTACCCTGATTTTGGACTTCCATAGACACATAGTCATACTACCAGTGGAATTTCGAGGGGGTCTATCTAGAGAGAAGTTTTTTTCCATACAATCTGTAAAACACAACCTCCTATTACACTTGCATGAGTATCATATACCCAAATACATGAGAACTATGTCGTTATGCCCTCACATTACACACAAGTGTAATTCTAGTCTTTTACGTATTTATCGATGTCCAATCTCGGGGACTGATACTGTCTCATATCATTCTCAATCCAGTAACAAATCATAATTACCTCCTTTCATTTATACATCTTGATGATCTAATCACAAATTATAAGAGAGAAATCTCTTTTGTCACATAGTTAATTTGTATAACAACACCATGATATGTACAAATAGTGACGCTATGGGTCATAATTATCCAACAGCTTAACCACAGAACACATGTTGCATGTTAGACATATTTTTGAATCTACGCCTCTGTATTTTAATTTAATTGTGCATAAGTCATATTGGATATGCATTGCATATTTTAAATTAAGATTCTAATTTTGACCCAAGCATGTTAATTACTTGATTGTCATAAATCTCTCATGATTAAGTGATTGCTTTAATTAAGTAATTAGGTATTAATAATGTTGGAGCATTATTGGATGGTTTTTCAATACGAATATGAATGAGATCTTACTATTTTTATCCAATATCATCATTAGTGTAAGGCATAGGTAGTCAGAACTTAGGTCGCTCCGGTAAAATATTAGATGTAGCGTGATGGTTTAAAGTAGTCACCCAATATCTTCATTAGTGTGAGGGTATACACACGAAGCTCTTTAGTGCACATTGACAAGTATACACCTAGAACACATCTTAATCCAATATCGTCATTAGTGTGAGGATAAGAATCAGTTCAGGGCAAACTAAGAGTCACATGAAGTGATTGATCTTATGGGTCTACCTGATGAGTTTATAAAGGCCAATATCTTTATTAGTGTGAGGCTGGAGTAAATTTCATATGATCCATTTCCCGTTATGAAATTTTGATAGTCAAATTTCTATTTTTCCGTTAAGGGAAATTACATAATTACGTAAAGTAGTGTGAGGGCACTAATAGATTTAAAATTCCATAATTAATTACTGTTTTATATTGAAATGAAACATATACTGCTAGTGCTTAAATATTATCTTGTAGATGGCTACCGCAAATCCATTAGCGCAACTTTTGGATAAGAAGTCTTGAACTACTTAGAGTATGAGATGAACATGTGCCTTGCCTTGAAATCAGAATGATTGAGGTATGCTACACTCAATCCAATGTTTGTCCAATTTATTTCTAATTTTCTTGGATTGTACGTAGATGTACTAAATGCTTGGAGCATTACAATAACACTTAAGGAGTTGTTCAAAGTAAATCAAGAAATTGAAATATTTCAAAGATCTAAGGAATTTTTCCATGCTACGCTCAAGGATAAAAGAGTGGTTAGCATTCATGTTTGGAATATGATTGACCAAAACCGATATATGGAATTGCAGGACATTTAGATAGATGATTGGCTAGGTTAATATCTTATCTTGTCCTCTTTACCAGGTACATATACTGATTTTGTGATGAATTCAAGCATAACATGATTTGAAGAATGTGAATCCTACTTTGTACCTCTATGATGGAGTAAGCTCTTCAAAGATTTCTATGAAGTCTAAGAAGATTACAATGGGATATAAGAAGAAATATTCCAAGAAACAAATTGCAAGATTGCTTGTAACTTGTGTGCATGTCTACACTGTAAAAGATCTGGATACTAGAAGAAAGATTGTCCAGAGATGAAAGGAAAAGCAGGAACCCTAGGTACGCATTGTATTTTTCCTATTATTGACATGTCATTAGCCTTAGATGCAAATAATGGTTGGGTGTTAGATTTCGGTAATCCTACTAATATTTGCAACTCCATAATAGTTAAAAGAAGGCTAAACATAGGAGAGACCAGCTAATATTTGGCTATGGCGAGACATTGGATGTCAAAGCCATATGAGGAGCTGTTCTAGATCTCCATAATAAATATAAATTAGATTTACATTACTATTTTTATATACCATCTCTTATCAGATAGATAATATCTTTACCGATATTAGATAAAGAATGATATAAAATAGACATTAAAGATGGTTCTTTCTGTTTATTTGATAAAGACAATGTTCATTATCTAATGGTCACTATGTTTTAGAAACATATAGAGATGTCTTTAATGTAGAGGAAAATACAATTAATAGATCTGAATTAAATAATACTGAATCATGGCATATGAAATTAGGCCACATAGGTGTTAGATGTCTATGAAAATTGGTTAAGGATGGTTTGATTGAAAATCTTACTTTAGATTTATTGGGGTATACGCAGCGGAGGGGCGGGGTAGAAGGCGAAAATGGTTTTTAAGTATTTTAAAATTTTATCAAATATTTTTAGTTCACTCAAATAAGTTTAAATATATTATTTATTAACATTTAATAACATAATATATTTCGAAACATGGCGAATTATATTGTGAAATAATTTTTCTATAAATACTACACGTAAAAGGTAAACGGTCAAATTGGTTGACCAATTGCGGAGCCGGGCCAACCAATCACTTGGGTAGTGTTCGGTCAGCCCTTGGGTTGCCCGAACAGTGCTCATTTAGCTGGTTTAATAGTCGTGATGTGGCGGATCTGTTTTGACGTGAATTTCACTGTTTTTTCACATTTTCACCTCGGAATAATTTTCGAAATTTATCCACCACCCAATACACATCCAAATAACATATGTTTACATGAAAAATATTTTGTTTTACATAATAAAATCAGGTCTGATCTAGTTTATTATTTGTCCATTTTCATGTCTAAATTCAATATATTCACAAATTAATCCAATTAATTTCACACCCAATTTAATCACCACAACATAAAGCCTTAAGAACAATTCTATGCAATATTAGAGTGGTAACAGCACTCTAGAATGGTCATTTTAATTTAGAGATTAATTCTCTAATTAATCTTACAACACATGCTTTTTAAGAAAACTATTAAGGTTATACAAATAATTAACAAAAATTTTTTTTCTCAAATACATATCCAAGATACATATATTTCTAAGACATGCAAAATACATATCCAATACATATTTTCATGCTTAAGAAACAAAAATAATGAAATTAGAAATTAGAAACTTTTAATTACCTTAATTTCAAACTCTAATTTTCAAATTCTTTCTACCTTGATGTTGATCAATTTTTCATAAACCTTAACCCATTTTTTTTATTTGGTTTCTCAACACATGAGAATGTGATAAAAGCTTAAACAAAATGAAACAATTTCATTTTTATAGCAATTTACCATAATTTTGAAAATTACAATTTTTTAACAAAAAATAACAATTATTTTGGTTATTATTTTGACACCTCATGATCTTATCCTTTAAAAATAATTATTTTGATATTTTTTCTTAATTAAAAACAAATGTCAAAAACACATGGATTAGGAAATCAAAATTTGCCATTTAAATAAGAATATTCCAATAATATTCTTATATAAATAAAAAAATTAATTAACTAATTTTTTTTATCTAATTAACAAAAAGATAAAATAATATTATGGAATAATATTTCAAGAATATTCTTTCATTTTATCATTATTAATAATCAATTAACAATTAATAACTAATAATAATAATAAAACAAGTGTCAAAATTAAGTTGATTAATAATGTGTATCCAATATAAATTATGTATCATATACAAATACATATTATTAAATAAACATGTGTAAATTAAGAATAATCTGAATTATCCATAATTAATTACCTCAGTGCTCGATGAGTACACTTTATACTGTGGGACTCTCTAGGTTCAAGTTTATCTATCAATGAAATCATTTTCATGTCCGTAATTCATCCAACAACAAATTACGACAATGACAGATAATCAAGTTGAACCATCTAAGTCGAAGTCATTGCATATATATAATCCCTCTGTCATAGGTTATCCGAATTATTCCGGAGACATAGATTAAATATCAAATCTCCACTATGAACAATTCATGTGTCGCGATAAAATTATGATTCTTCAATAAAAATTCAGAACTCGTTTTCGAAGGATACATCAGGCAAGGATTTCAAAGAATCACAAATTGGATAACTAAATCCCATACTTGGGACTGACAGATCCTCTCTAGATACATCACAGGATATCATAAGTATCAGTTCATGTTGGACAATTATGATCCATAGCGTCACTATTTGTACAGATCATTGTGTTGTTGTACAAATTAACAATGTGACAAAGGAGATTGCACTCTTATTATTTGTGATTAGATCACCAAGATATATAAATGATGAGAGGTCCTTATGATTTGTTCCTTGATTGAGAATGATATGAGACAGTATCAATCAACGGATGATAAATCATTAAATATCCCTAGTCAGAGTATTATCGAGGTTGGACATCGATTAATACGTCAAAGACTAATATTGCACTTGTGCGCGTTATGAGGGCACAACGACATAGTTCTCATATATTTGGGTATAGGATACTCATACAAGTGTAATAGGAGTTTGTGTTTCATCGATGGTACGGGAAACAGCTTCGCTCTGGATAGACCCCATCGGAATTCCATTGGTAGTATGACTATGTGTCTATGGAAGTCCGAAATCAGGGTAGGTGTATTTAATCTTAACCTGAGACTTGCACCGCTAATACTTGCGATTATCAATATACTTTGGTTGCGGTCGTCCAGTGCTTTAACAGGTTCTGTGTACGCCAATACTGGGTATATTGAGAATCGTAGTGAGTTGGATGTGATGTCAAGATGGAAGTATCACTCCAGTCTTAGTGGAGATGATGGTCACGTAGGATACGGTATTAGTACTCTTAAATGCTGCAGCTATCGGGATAAAATGACTAGGTCAGGTTTATCCGATTATAGAGACTAGTTATCAGACATCTGACATGTGCTTCGTACGGGGCAGACACAATTCCAGCCTCAGGCCTAGCACGTGATCATCCGATACTGGATAGAAATACGCAATACTACGTATACTACGCCTAATACAGATCTTTTATTCCTGTAAGGATATTTCCAGAGAATTGGGTAGGCATGGAACTTTGCTAGAGGCCAACCTTGTCTTGTAAATCGGTAAAACGTAGTACGAGGTACTCACGTGTTCGGATAGTCCGACGACCGTATTTACTACCAACATATCCGGGGATCTTATGGGTCGCTTCCCAAAGATTCACCGATGACGTATGACTCGCACTTTAATTAATCTGGGATTAATTAGATGAGAGAGAAAATTTATCTGGGATTAATTACGGAGATATTTTATCTGGAATAAAATATCGTCTAAAGAGAGAAAATGATTAATATGGAATTAATCGGATAAATTAATATATTCGATATATTAAACGAAATTGGATTTCGACGCGGAATTAAAATTAGATTTTAATTCGGGCGAATGAATTAATTTAGAATTAATTCATTGGCGATGTGAATAGTAATTATGCTATGCATGATTATTTAATTTAATTAGATTTAATTACGACGCAACGGAAAAATCTTTAATTTGGAATTATCGAACCCGAGCCCGAGTGTGATTACGAGCGCATTCGCATTTCGAATTCGAATGCGGCATGCAAGTCACATTAAGCGTCAAATCATTAGTCGCATAAAGCGTCAAATCATTTGTCACTTTGAGTGATGTGACTTGACATCATGTCACTTTATTAAAGTTGATATGACTTGATGAACATTGACATTGGAGTGTGGAACACTCAAAGTTATTACATTTAAATTATTTGACTTTTTGGAAGAATAAATAAATGGTAAATCATTTATATTTTTGGAAAATATATAAACTAAGGGATTTACAACTTTTGTAATAACCTAACACTTTTTCTCTCTCCATCTCTCCTTTTTCCTCACGCCCTTGGAGGGCTTTTCTTCTCCATTTTTCTTTCAAGAATGGCGTGAATGGGGGAAGCATTTTGAAGGATTTTGTGGCAAAATCCAAGTGCTAGCACACTTCTGAAAGGTATACAAAGGTGATAGGGAAACCCACCCACGAGCCGGGAATCAAACAACGAAGATTGGAGTTCAAATGATGAAGCAAAATCTGAAATTCTTGGAGCAAAAATCTGATGTAGTGGGCGCACCTTGGAGCACCTAAAATGGTTTTTGTTCTTCATCAAATCGTCTCAACCAATCGATGTGAGTATTCCGCTATCTTCTTTGATGTATTCACACATTATTTTCATGCTTATAATGATTTTGGGAACTAATTAGAAACCAACAATGGCATCAAGAGCCTAGGTTTGAGCATGAAAGTTTAGGGATTAAAATTTGGGTATTTGAATTTGAGCATGATTTTATGAAATGGGATGATTAAGTATGCTTAAATGTTGTTGAATTGAAGATTGATTGGATCAATTTCAAGAAAATGTGATTGGATCATTTTTCCCCAAATTATATATATTGGCCGAATGGTCTTGCCCTTAATTAGTCTTGGAATTTTGATTTTTTGGACATTGGATGTGTTGGAAATCATTCGGGTATATGATTTAATATCGATTGTGTAATTAATTGGATTGAATTCGAATCGGATGTAAAATCCCCAAATTGCCGAGACTTTAAGCATGTATATAGGTTTGATTTTTCATGAAATGTGTTGGACATGTTTTGTTGAAGATGAGCATGATTAATTGGACAAATTTGTGTTTTAGAAATATTGATTTGGGTGATTAATCATGTAATGCACTTTAGGTAATTAAATTGCGAAATTGGATTTATATAATTTTATCAATCGGGCCTTTAAATTGGATTTGGGCTTATTATGTGTAAATGGGCTTATAAGGCTTTGTTGTACAAAGTTGGGTTTAGGCAAATTGGATTGGATCCAATTGGGCCCAAAACCACTTCCGTTAAGCCCAAATGCGACTTAATTAACCTTTAAAGTTTAATTGGGCCTAATGGGCCAAGATTGATTTATGAGCTTATGGGGTAAATCCTGGATTGGATTTTGGTTATTCAGTTTAACCCGAGTTGAGCAAAAGTCCACGCCTTAAGAAATCAATTAAAAGCCCATTGGACTTTAATTGAATTGACGTTGGACGTTAATCGGTCTTTGAGACGCGTTACGATTAAATTTGGAATTTAAGTCATAAAAGGATTATTAAATTGGATTTAATGGTGTAGTTTAATTTAAATCGGGAATTCGTGCTTTGAGTACTTATTCGCAAAACGAGTTTGACTCAAGCAAAATCAAATCGTTGTTTGAACGTTGGATGATCACTAATTATCATATTAATTATTTGATTAGATTGATTGATAACATGCTTGTGTGAATACATGGTTGTGATGAATGAATAATGTATATCGGATGGATATTAGTCGGTGGGGTAAGGTAATTTGGAAATTGTTGTAATAAATTTGATTTACTAATTGGACCTGCGTGTCCAGCCTTATCACCTCATATTCTTTGTATTCTCTTCTCACATATTCCCCTCAATGTAAATGAGATTTCTTTGGAAGTGTAGTGTAATGGGTAGAAATAATACAAGTGCTAGCTTGAGAAAGAAAGTGCGTGATTGATCTAGGATCAATGTGTAAAGTATCCATCCGCATATCATTATTATTTATTTTCATACGCGCTTTATTATGTGTTTAGAATGCATGTTTAAGGGTGTATGATGATGAGACCTTAACAAAGATAATAAATTGGTTGCCAATTTGCACGCGAAAAAACCATCAAATAATATTAAGCGTCTTTCCTTCCATTTAGTGATTCTTACTCAAGATCTAAGACGGCATTGGTTTGTTGGCCAAAGTCAAGGCCTTTGTCTGTCGAGGATGTGTTTGAATCATGAAGGCTTTGTTCCATATCAGTGTCTTGTCCAAGTTGTGGTTTGTTGGCCAAAGTCAAGACCACTTCTTGTCCATCGACATTGATTACGAAGCTTTCCATGGTCAATGGGTTCCGCTTAACTGTGATCATTAAGCTTGTTGTGCCAAAGCCAAGGCTTAGTTGATTCATAGGAAAAAGGTTAGGTAATACATTAGATGTATTGGCATATATAAGATATATGTTTCGGACTTGGATGTCCTCCTACCGGATCTAGGAATTGGATTGGATCCAATTGATCTTGGAGATCTACCTAGTTAATTATCATACAATTTGTTGGCCAAAGTCAAGATTGTGTGATATTTAACGGGATCCTAGCCGAAAAATACTGGGAGGCAAGAATTGAATTTGCAATATTCTTTAATTACTTGCCATACGCGCTCAAACAAATATCATTCGTCGTTTTAATTAAATGTTAGTTGGACCAATATTTAAATCGTTGTTTTAAATAAGTAGTTGGACTATATTCAAACTATCCATTTATAGTTGATTTTATAATTGGATTATAGTAATCAATATAATTGAAATTAATCTATTAAATTATAGTTGATTAAATAATTGGACTATTGTAATCATTATAATAAATAGTACCAAAATCGTTGATTAAATAGTTAGACTATTAGAATCAAGATATAAAATTGAAAGATTGACGTTTAATACATAATCATAGGGAAAATGTATTTAAATGGTTTAATTTTCAAAATTGAGAATAAATTTCAGGATGGTCCTGGAAAAACAATAAGTTGCTTTATTTGATAAAAAAACTTATTATGCCTAAGCTCGGAGTTAAGCAAATAGTCGAGCATAATCTTTGGAAGATTCATGTAATGATAACTTTAGTGCTTAATCCATAATAATTGTCAAATAGACTCCTTATTTTCTGAATCAAAACTAAGGATTAGATCCTTAAAGTATGATAATGACATTGAAGGATCTTCAAAGAATCTATCCTTAGAATCTTAGAAGTACTAAATTGCAATACTTAACTCTTAGAGAGTTAATGACTATTCTCAAGGAGATAAAGTCAAACTTTGCAATTAGGCAAGTTGCGCAAGGCGCACCGTACTTCGATATTTTAGAAGGCCAAGGCTTGGCCAAAAGCTTCTAAAATGTGAAAAAGGGCAAAGGCAAATATCATTATAATCTTCTGGGAAGATAAAGGAAATATCATAAAAAGCCCATGCGCTTTTCATTACAATGCATACAAAGATAAAGATGACTTTATGGAATTTCATAATGCAGGCATAAATAAAGCAATGATGTGCGAAAGGGTAAATGACATGGCGAGAAGCGCGACAAAACATCGTGGTGAAGGCTTTTAACCTCTCGATATGGAGGACCTTTAATCACACTTATTAAGCCCATGCGCACATAATACGATGCATATATAGAGTAAAGAAGATGATATCATACTTCGTGTATCCGATTGAACACATCTCACACTCGATCGAATACACTTTATTCGGCGCGGAAAAGCATCATGGCAAGGATTTTAACCTCTTCCTTAGAGGAACTTTCAAATCGCATTTACTAAGCCCCATGCGCAATTAATACAATACATACATATGAACCAAAAGTGAATAAAAAGATATCCGGCGCGCAAGCATCGTGGTAATGTTGGATAATATGACCCATAGCGTCACTATTTGCACAGATCATTGTGTTGTTGTAGCAAATTAACTATGTAATAAGGAAATTGCACTCTCATCATTTGTGATTAGATTACCATAGATATATAAATGAAGAGAGGTCCCTATGATTAGTTCCTGGATTGAGATGATATGAGACAGTATCAGTCCACGAAGGATTAATCATTAAATATCCCTAGCCGTAGTATTATCGAGACTGGACATCGATAATGCGGAATAGGCTAGTATTGCACTTGTGCGCGTTGTGAGGGCACAACGGCATAGTTCTCATATATATAAGTGTTGGAGACTTATGCAAGTGCGATAGGAGGTCGTGTTTCACCGATGGTACGGGAAACAGCTTCGCTCTGGATAGACCCTTCGGAATCCCATTGGTATTATGACTATGTGTCTATGGGAGGCCGAAATCAAGGTAGGTGTGTATAGTCTTAACCTGAGACTTGCATCGCTGATACTTACGATAATCGATAAACTTTGGTTTTGGTGGTTGGGGACCCTGACCAGGTTCTGTGTCTACCACTTCTGGGTTTATCAGAGAATCGTAGAGTATTGGGTGTGATGTCGAGACGGAAGTATCACTCCAGTCATATTGGAGATGATGTCACGCAGGATACGGTATTAGTGCTCTTAAGTGATGCGCATCCAATCGTGATATTATGACCAGGTCATGAATATCCGATTATAGAGACTAGTTACCAGACATCCGATATGGTTTCGGACGGGGTAGACACTTATCCAGCCCCAGCCCTAACACGTGACTATCCGATACTGGGCCGATACGCACAATACTACGGTATACTACGCTTGATATAGATCCTTATTCCTGTAAGGATGTTTCCGGAGAATTGGATAGGCATGGTGCTTTGCTAGAAGCCAACCTTGTCTTGTAAATCGGTAAAACGTAGTACGAGGTACTTACGTGTTCGGATAGTCCGACGACCGATTTGACTGCCAACATATCCGGGGATCTCATGGGTCGCTTCCCAAAGATTCACCGATGACGTATGACTCGCACTTATATTAATCTGGGATTAATTAGATGAGAGAGAAAATTAATCTGGGATTAATTGCGGAGATATTTTATCTAGGATAAAATAACGATTAAAGAGAGAGAAACATTAATTTGGAATTAATCGAGGAATTAATATATTTGATATATTAATCGAAATTGGATTTCGACGCGGAATTAAAATTAGATTTTAATTCGGGCGAACGAATTAATTTAGAATTAATTCGTTAGCGACGTGAATAGTGATTTCGCTTGGCGTAATCGTTTAATTACGACGCAACGGAAAATTCGTTAATTTGGAATTAACGAACCCGAGCCCGAGATTTTTACGAGCGCATTCGTATTTAGAATTCGAGTGCGGCACGTCAAATCAAGCGTCAAATCGCTAGTCGCATCTAGCGTCACTTCATCAAGCGTCAAATCATGTCACTTTGAGTGATGTGACAATTGATTGGATTGATTGATGTTTGACAGTGATGTGATGTGACTTGTTGATTGAGGTGATGTGTGTTGTTGACATAAAGCAAATGGCTTTGAAATGAATTTCAAATGAAATTCATTTGGCATTTGATCTTTAAAAAAGCCAAAAACCGAATAGGCAAAGTATGCTTACTTGCCGCCTCTCTCCCTCCTCTTCTCCCTCTCTCTCTCCCTTCATCTTCTCACTGTTTTGTTTTCTTCTTCGGCAGTGGACTGCCGTTTTTAACCAACAAAATCAAGGGAAGCAAGTGTGTTTTGTGGCAAAACAAGAGTGCTAGCACACTCCGGGTCATGCGAAGGTGATAGGGAAGTTTACCCATGAGCCGGGAGCCATTCGGTGAAGCTTGGAGCTTCAAAACTTGAAGTGAAGGGGCGCAAACACTGTTCACAGCAGCCCACTGCACGCCCAAAGTGTGGAAATCAGAATTTTTGTTGCCCAATTCGTCCTCTCAACCGCTCGATGTAAGTATTCCACACTTCCGTCGTTGTATTCACTTGATATTCATGCTTGAGTTTTGATCTTGGGACCTTGAAAAACTCCAACAATGGCATCAAGAGCTTAGGTTAAAAGCATGAAAAGTTAGGGATAAAATTTGGGCAAACTTGATTGTGAGCATGATAAATGAAATTGGATGGATTTGTATGCTTAATTGTGTTTGTATTGATGATTGATTATGTCAATTTGAAGAAAATTTGATTGGATCAATTTTTCCCCAAATATCCTCCTTGGCCGAAAATGATATGCATTTTATGTCTTGGGATTTTTGATTTTTGACAATTGGAAGTGTTGGAAATCATTCGGGATGATGATTTAACGTCGATTGCGGAATCAATTGGATTGAATTCGATTTGGACGAAAAATCCCCAAATTGCCAAGTATGTCATGAAACTTTAAATTGGGAAAAATGAAATTGAGCATGCAATTATGAAATTGGATGATTAAGTATGCTTAATACATGTTTAATTGATGATTGGTTGGATCAATTTGATTAAATATTGTTTAGAACAAATTTCCCCATTTTGAATGTATGTCATGAAACTTTAAATTGGGAAAAATGAAATTGAGCATGCAATTATGAAATTGGATGATTAAGTATGCTTAATACATGTTTTGATTGATGATGGTTGGATCAATTTGATTAAATTTTGTTTAGAACAAATTTCCCCAATTTTGATGTGTTGGCCGAATAGGAATATGCCCTAAATCTTGGTAATTTTGTTTCGTTGAGCATTGGATGACTTGAAACGATTATGTGTATGTTGATTGGATGTCGAATTGGTTTTAATTGGATTGAAACAAATCGGACATGTAATTAACCTTATTGCCAAGAATAAAGTAAAGCATGTAATGAGTTTGATTTTAATCTTAACGTGTTAGACATGTGATGATGAAATTGAGCATGATTAATTAGCCTAATTTGTGTTTTGGAAATAATAGTTTAGGTGATTAATCATGATATACACTTTAGGTAATTAAATTGCGAGATTGGATTTGTGTAATTTAATTAATAGGGCTAATTTTGGAAATTAAGCTTGAATTGTTGTAAATGGGCTTATTGGGCTTTGTTGTACAAAGTTAGGTTTAGGCAAAATTGGTTGGATCCAATTAGGCCCAAAACCGCTACCATAAAGCCCAAATGCGACTTATGGACCTTTAAAGTTTAATTGGGCCTAATGGGCCAAGATTGATTTCTAGGCTTATGGGGTAACTCCCGGATTGGACTTTGGTTATTCGGTTTGACACGAATTGACCAAAGTCCACGCCTTAAGAAATTAATTAAAAGCCCATTAGACTTTAATTAAACTAATATTGGATATTCATCGGGCTTTGAGACCCGAAACGATTAAATTTGGAATTTAAGTCGTAAGGTTCGTAAATAAAGTGTAAGATTTAATTTGGAATTAAATAATTGGATTAGTATTAAATACATATTAAATTAGATTTAATTATGTAGTTTAATTTTTCGAGAATTCGTACTTTAAGTACTTGTTCGCAAAAACGAGTTTGACTCGAACAAAATCAAATCGTTGTTTGAACATTGGATGATCACTAATAATCAGATTAATTAATTGGATTAGATTGATTGATAACATGCTTGAGTGAATACATGGTTGCGATGCATGAATAATGTATATCGGATGGATATTAGTCGGGTGGGGCAATTTTGGAAATTGTAATAAATTTGATTTATAAATTGGACCTGCGTGTCCAGCCTTATCACCTTCGTTCTCTTTGTATTCTCTTCTCACCTATTCCCCTCTATGTATATGAGGTTTCTTTAGAAGTGTAGTGTAACGGGTAGAAGTAAATACAAGTGCTAGCTTTGGAGAGAGAAAATGAGAGATTTGATCTAGGATCAATGTAAAGTATCCATCCGCATATCATTATTATTTATTTTCATACTCGCTTTATTATGTATTTAGAATGCATGTTAAGGGTGTATGATGATGAGACCTAACAAAGATAATAAATTGGTAGCCAATTTGCACGCGAAAAACCCTCGTTTTATATTAAGCGATTATCCTTCCATTGAATGATTCTTGTTCAAGATCTGATTGGCATTGGTTTGTTGGCCAAAGTCAAGACCTTGTCAATTGGATGTATTTGAATCATGAGAGTTTTGTTCCACATCGGTGTCTAGTCCAAGTTGTGATTTGTTGGCCAAAGTCAAGATCACTTCTTGTCCAAAGACATTGATTACGAAACTTTCCTTGTCAATGGGTCCCCGCTTAACTGGAATCATTAGGTTTGTTGTGCCAAAGCCAAGGCCTAGATGATTCGGAGGATAAGGTTAGAAAATGTATTAGATACATTGGCATATGTAATATGTTTAGGACTTGGATGTCCACCTAACCGGATCTGGGAATTGGATTGGATCCAATTGATCTGTGAGATCTACCTGGTAAGTAGCATACAGCTTGTTGGCCAAAGTCAAGGTTGTATGTTATTTAACAGGATCCTAGCCCACTAGGAAACACGGTTTCCCGAGTACTCCACAGAGGGTTAGAGGCTCGACGAAAAATAGTGGGAGGCAAGTATTGAATTTGCAACATTCGTTCAATCACTCGCTAAACACGCTCATTTATATTTTTCTCGTCACATTAATTAAATGTTAGTTGGACTAATATTTAAATTGTTGTTTTTAATAAACAGTTGGACTGTATTATAGTTGATTATATATAATTGGATTATATTAATCAATATATTTGAATTAATTAATTTCAGTTTACAGTTGATTTTATAATTGGATTATAGTAATCAATGTAATTGAGGTTAATTAATTTAAATTATATTTGATTATATAGTTGGACTATTATAATCATTATAATAATAGTACCACTAATCGTTGATTAAATAGTTGGACTATTGTAATCAAGATAAAATTGAAAAGTTGGATATTTAAAATATAATCTTGGATTAAAATATTTTAAATGATTTAATTTTCAAATCGGGAATAATTTCAAGATGGTCTTGGAAATTAATAAGTTATTTTATTTGATAAAATAATGATTTATGCCTAAAGCCTGGAGTTAAGCGAATAAGTGGAATATGAAATTTGGAATATTCATATAATGATAACTTTAGCGCTTAATCCAATAAGCTTGTCGTAGTATACTCCCCTATTCTGTAAGAGAATTATGGATTAGGTCTTCTAGGAAGATAATAGGACAAATCCTAAGAAGGGATTGAAGACGAGCAAGGCTCTTACTTCAAATATGTTTGTCATAATTATGTTCACAACTAGTATTGAAATTGGATTTTAAATACTTAGTGTGATACATAAATATGTACTGTTGTGCAGAATCTGCTTTAAGCAGGATACTGACTTCAGATGAGATTACTCTACGAATTGAAAACGGGACGATAGTCGCTGTTTTAACCGTAGATACCTATTTTAGGAATTACCCTGGGTATGTACTTAAATTAGGGAACTGTTAAAATGTAACTAGTTTGACTAGAAACATTGTCTTTATATCAGTGTATAACCCGCTGCGGGTGTACCTTTATATTCTAGAACACTAAAGTGTTTTATTATATAAAGATGATATTGAGATAAACACATTGGATGTGAATAACAGAATTTATATTTTGAATATAAATAGTATCTCAAATATATAACATGACAAATAAATAGCTCAAACTGATCTGATCAGTTAAGAAACTTAATTGTGGCATAGTTGTCAGGGACACTACTAAACAAGAATCGTATATCCGCACTTTTGAAGAGCGGGTACTAGGACTGATTTGATTCTATTCAAATAAAGTCTACGAATCTAGTTTTTAAGCAAAGTGCTTAAAACACCTTACTCGGTAAAAGTGAAAATGCCACCGATCTGTTAGCCCTAGTTCATAGTGAAGCAAGTGGGCCCGTGTCTAGCTAGGCTAGAGGTGGATATGAATATTACGTGACCTATACGGATGTTGCATCACGTAATGGTTGTGTGTTTCTTTTTGAAGAACACAAATCGAAAACTTTTATAGTTTCGACACGGAATAAACAAACAGATCGGTTATAGTATTACACCATCACGGTAAGACCGTAATGAAAATACTTAAGCAGTAAGTTTCTCGTATACTTGAAAGAGTATAGTATTCTTTCAATGAGACTCCTCTCGGAACACGTCATTTTGACGGTGTGTCCGAAAAGGATTAACCGAATTTTGTTAGACATAATAAGGTTAATCACGAGTCGCTTAGAGCTACCATTTCCTTCAACAGATAAGCTTTAAACAGTGTAAGAACTTATTTTGAATAAGGTTCCATAATAACTGTTTGACAGATATCATATTAGATTTGAACGGGAAAGAACCGGGTTTCTCATTCCTGACTATTGGGGTATGCTTGGCATTGTTTGGATGATACCAAACTAAAACCCAAATATAATAAGTGCCATTGTAGGTCATCCTAGGGATCCATAAGTATTGTACTTATACACCTCACAAGAGAATAATTAGATTGTTGCTCACCACGCGGTTTTCCTAAGAGGAATACTGATATGCGGTGGTAAGTGGGAGGATAGTATAACTCGATGAAAATCGGAGTATATTGTTCAAGGCATTGAATCTTAATGGAACAAATATAGTTGATCAAGGATAAAACTATACCATTAATCTTCGAATACACGAGAACTAAGGAAGTGATACAAGGTATAACTCCCTATTATGACAAAGTGTCATGAATCCGAAATGGATTCCATGTATATCAACAAGTTTGGAGACTAGTTGATGTACCACAACAAGGCATTGTGCCTATTGGTACTATAAAGTCTTCAAGGAAGACGTACATGGATAGCAACATACCAACGTATAAAGCTAGGCTTTTAACGGAAAGGTATCGTTATCGACATTGTGTTGATTACGATTCAACCTTTTACCTGTTTCCACGGTAAATCCATTTGGATAATGCTTGCTGATACGAGCATTAGTTCTTGGTTATCATTTTGATGTAATCATAATGGTGTATGATTTAATTCAAAACGAAAATAATTCTTTGTATATAAGGAGGTTAGTGGGAGCGCACTGACAGTGGCTGTCCTATAAAAAATGATAATACGTCATTTCTTGGAAATGATATCCCATAAAATAAATGTCGGCGAAAGCTTGGCTTTCGAAATACTCTCCGTGGAACCGTACATTGAAAAATGTACAAAACCTGGTGTATCATACGCTTTGAGCATATGGATTCACAAACAGGCTAATCCGAGATAGTCACTGGATTGATGTTAGGAACATCCGTTAGTTTCTTAGAGAACTAAGATGCTGTCTTAGTCTATGGAGAAGGAAACTTGAAGTGACTGGGATCACTGTAGCAAGTTCCTATAACCGATAAAGACGGCTAAAGGTCGCAAACGGTACTATACAGTTTGGATAACGGGACAGTGAGCTGGAAATCTTCCAAGCAAGATACTGTTACCGCATAAACAACAAATACGGATAATTGCTGCAGCTGAGGCAGCAAAAGAAGCCATTTGGATCGAACATAAATCTAATTAGATTAGATATAGTTCTGTTAGCAGCTGAACTAGGCGTCAGCACAGGCTGAGGAATTAAAGGTCTCATCGACGATCCAGATATATACTTCTATTCATCTGATTCGTTCGATCGTACATCGTGGCGATGTGATGATCGTGTAAATCGCGTCAGACGATGATTAAACAAATCCGCTGACGAAACCTTTCCTCAGCAATTTGAGCGAACCTTACATAGTTCAAGTGTTGGAACACTTGAGTGACTCGCTACGTGCCAAGTGGGAGATTGTTGGATAATATGACCCATAGCGTCACTATTTGCACAGATCATTGTGTTGTTGTAGCAAATTAACTATGTAATAAGGAAATTGCACTCTCATCATTTGTGATTAGATTACCATAGATATATAAATGAGAGAGGTCCCTATGATTAGTTCCTGGATTGAGATGATATGAGACAGTATCAGTCCACGAAGGATTAATCATTAAATATCCCTAGCCGTAGTATTATCGAGACTGGACATCGATAATGCGGAATAGGCTAGTATTGCACTTGTGCGCGTTGTGAGGGCACAACGACATAGTTCTCATATATATAAGTGTTGGAGACTTATGCAAAGTGCGATAGGAGGTCGTGTTTCACCGATGGTACGGGAAACAGCTTCGCTCTGGATAGACCCTTCGGAATCCCATTGGTATTATGACTATGTGTCTATGGGAGGCCGAAATCAAGGTAGGTGTGTATAGTCTTAACCTGAACTTGCATCGCTGATACTTAGATAATCGATAAACTTTGGTTTTGTGGTTGGGGACCCTGACCAGGTTCTGTGTCTACCACTTCTGGGTTTATCAGAGAATCGTAGAGTATTGGGTGTGATGTGTCGAGACGGAAGTATCACTCCAGTCATATTGGAGATGATGTCACGCAGGATACGGTATTAGTGCTCTAAGTGATGCGCATCCAATCGTGATATTATGACCAGGTCATGAATATCCGATTATAGAGACTAGTTACCAGACATCCGATATGTGTTTCGGACGGGGTAGACACTTATCCAGCCCCAGCCCTAACACGTGACTATCCGATACTGGGCCGATACGCACAATACTACGGTATACTACGCTTGATATAGATCCTTATTACTGTAAGGATGTTTCCGGAGAATTGGATAGGCATGGTGCTTTGCTAGAAGCCAACCTTGTCTGTTAATCGGTAAAACGTAGTACGAGGTACTTACGTGTTCGGATAGTCCGACGACCGATTTGACTGCCAACATATCCGGGGATCTCATGGGTCGCTTCCCAAAGATTCACCGATGACGTATGACTCGCACTTATATTAATCTGGGATTAATTAGATGAGAGAGAAAATTAATCTGGGATTAATCGCGGAGATAT
This sequence comes from Zanthoxylum bungeanum, assembly GCA_019454045.1. Lineage (NCBI taxonomy): Eukaryota > Viridiplantae > Streptophyta > Magnoliopsida > Sapindales > Rutaceae > Zanthoxylum > Zanthoxylum bungeanum. Next base: position 12,661 of record SKCR01045053.1, on the reverse strand, counting down.
TTATCTAGGATAAAATAACGATTAAAGAGATAGAAAACATTAATTTGGAATTAATCGGGGAATTAATATATTTGATATATTAATCGAAATTGGATTTCGACGCGGAATTAAATTAGATTTTAATTCGGCGAACGAATTAATTTAGAATTAATTCGTTAGCGACGTGAATAGTGATTTCGCTTGGCGTAATCGTTTAATCGACGCAACGGAAAATTCGTTAATTTGGAATTAACGAACCCGGCCCGAGATTTTTACGAGCGCATTCGTATTTAGAATTCGAGTGCGGCACGTCAAATCAAGCGTCAAATCGCTAGTCGCATCTAGCGTCACTCAAGCGTCAAATCATGTCACTTTGAGTGATTGACAATTGATTGGATTGATTGATTTTGAAAGTGATGTGATGTGACTTGTTGATTGAGAGGTGATGTGTGTTGTTGACATAAAGTCAAATGGCTTTGAAATGAAAAACAAATGTAATTCATTTGGCATTTGATACTTTAAAAAAAGACCAAAAACCGTATAAGCAAAGTATGCTTACTTTGCCGCCTCTCTCTCCTCTTCTCCCTTCTCTTCATCTTCACGGTTTTGTTGTTCCTTCTTGGCAGTGGACTGCCGTTTTTATCCAACAAAATCAAGGGAAGCAAGTGTGTTTTTGTGGCAAAACAAGAGTGCTAGCACACTCCGGGTTTCAATGCGAATGTGGTAGGGAAGTTTACCCATGCGGGAAGCCATTCGGTGAAGCTTGAGCTTCAAAACTTGAAGTCAAGGGGCGCCCAAACACTGTTCACAGCAGCCCACTGCACCCCAAACAGTGAAGAAATCAGAATTTTTGTTGCCCCATTCGTCGCTCAACCGCTCGATGTAAGTATTCCGCACTTCCGTCGTTGTATTCACTTGATATTCATGCTTGAGTTTTGATCTTGGACCTTGAAAACTCCAACAGGTAATGATTTTATTCTCTTCAATTAGAGGACCTTTCATCGCACTTCTAAGCCCATGCGATTATCTCAATGCAATATAATGAACAAAGTAAATACAAAGATATCGGATTTCGTATACCGATTGAACATATCTTACATCCAATCGAATATACATCGTCCAGCGTGGCGAAGCATCGTGGTAAAGGATTTTAACCTCTTCAATTAGAGGACCTTTCATCGCACTTACTAAGCCCATGCGCTTATCTCAATGCATATATATGAAACAAAAGTGAATACAAAGATATCGGATTTCGTATACCCGATTGAACATATCTCACATCAATCGAATATACATAGACCGGCGCGGCGAAACATCATGGTAAAGGATTTTAACCCCTTCAATTAGAGGACCTTTCATTGCACTTACTAAGCCCATGCGCTCGATCACATCATTACATGAACAAATAATATGCAGAGAAATTAAATAACGAATAATAAACACATCAAAAACAACATAAAACAAAATATGCGCCGTTTGCTTAAGTGGTACATGGAGTTGTATCCCAGGTGCAGATCATACTACCGTCCATTCGGAATCGGCTATGAAATTTATGTTCGGGTTTCCTTCCTATATACTACAAGAGCGACACATTTTTCATTTTAATCAAGGGCCACAACACACATCATATTCATAATACATGCACATTTATCTACTCAAGGGCCACAACATGCATTTTTATCATAATAATCATGTGAACAAAACTCAATAAATAATAAAAATAAAACAGAAAACGAATGTGGAAAATACCCTCAGGTCTAACCTTTTTGCTGATTTTCGGACTTCCGTTTCACGGAGATCGGAAGGTAAAGCTCCTCAACTTCTCCGGTTCACTAGTTTAACGTCTTAACTCACTGTTTTGCTGTTTTGCTCGCTGTTTGGCTTCCGTTTTGCTCGCTATTTTCTTTGTATTTTCTGCTTACTGTTTTGTTCAGGTTTTTAGGCTGCTGTTTTGCGCTTTTTAGAGTTTTAAAGGTGCAGTTTTGTTTTTGGTTATTGAAAGGGTTTTAGGTGCAGTTTTTTATGTTACTGTTTTAAGGATTTTAGAGACTGTTTTAAGGGGATTTTGCTGCTGTTTTGAGTGATTTAGGCTGTAGTACAGGGGCTATTTCAGGTCAGTTTTTGGGGCAGTAATGGCGCCAATTTCAGGGGGAAATGGAGGGCTAATGGCGTGAATCAGGGGCTGCAGTAAGAGGGGCTGTTTGGGCGTGTTAGAGGCTGTTGTATGGTGGTTGTATTAGCGCGTTAGTGGCTGTTGTATAGGGCTGTCTTGTTGCGGCAATGGGGATGTCCAGGGGATGTGTATTCGGTGATTAGAGTGGAGGAGGAGAGGAGAAAACTTGTTATTTTTCTTGGTGAATGCCGTGAATTGTAGGATCTTGGAGATAGAATTTTTTGTTCTTTTTCTTGGTGAATTTCGTGTAAAGGAAAATGAGGGTGGAGAGGTTTGGTTTGGCTTTGTTTATATAGACAAGGGCTAGGGCTACTCATTATATTCACAAGGAATGGATTTTGGCATTTAAAAGAAGATTTGATTTGGTGTTGGACAAGGAAATCAATAGATTGAGGGGTACAAGATTGGTTCAACTTAGAAAGGTCATTATTTTAATGGTTTATGATTGATTTTAATTAGGCATGATATTATTTTATGTTTTATTTAATTTGGTAAATGGTTTATTTATGTAGTAATTAATCTAGGTCCCAAGATCAACAAGACATGAACATTGTGTGAATACATCAACGGAGGTAGCGGAATACTCACATCGATCGGTTGAGTCGATTTGAAGACGAACGATCCACGAAACTCACTACCAAGGGCGCCAAATCTGACCAGTCCACTGCCTTCAAATTTCAGTTTTGAGCTGAGAAAACGGAGCTCCAAGCCTCGTCTAACGGATCCCGGCTCATGGGTGAACCTCTCTACCACCTTCGCAAGACTCGTAAGTGTGCTAGCACTTGATTTCTCACCATGAAAACCACTCTAAGCTTCCCTAAAGTTCACGCCATTTCTGGTTCAAAACCAGTGAAGAAAAATGGGTAATGGCGTGAGAAGAGAGAGAAAAGAGAGAGAAGAAAGTTGTAATGGTTAGATGCAAAAGTGTAAAATCAATTTACCTTTATATTTCCAAAATATAAAATGATTTACCATTTTACTTTAATTCAAAATCAAGCAAAATGTTGGAGCCAAAAGCAAAAGATGCTTTCCAACCACTTGCATCCACTATTCACATCAACTTTAAGTCATATCAACTTTAATAAAGTGACATGTCTTTCAATCAATCAATCACATCAATCGATCACATCACTCAAAGTGACATTTGATTTGACGCTTGATGTGACAAATGATTTGACGCTTGATGTGACTTGCGTCGCCACACTCGAATTCGAAATACGAATACGCTCGCAATCACACTCGGGCTCGGTTCGTTAATTCCAAATTAACGATTTTTCCGTCACGTCGTAATTAAATGATTACGCCTAGCGAATTCACTATTCACGTCGCTAACGAATTAATTCTAAATTAATTCGTTGCACGAATTAAAATCTAATTTTAATTCCGCGTCGAAATCTAATTTCGTTTAATATATCGAATATATTAATTTAATCGATTATCCCGAATAATCGTTATCTCTCTCTAGACGATATTTATCCTAGATAAAATATCTCCGTAATTGATCCTAGAATAATTTTCTCTCTCTTCTATACAATCCCAGATTATTCAAGAGTGCGAGTTGTGCGTCATCGGTGGATTATCGGGAAGCGACCCATGAGATCCCCGATAAGTTGGCAGTAAATACGGTCGTCGGAGTATCCGAATCACCGTACTACGTTCTACCGATTTACGAGACAAGGTCGACTCCTAGCAAAGCACCAAGTCTACCCAATTCTCCGGACATATCCATTTAAGAATATTAAGATCTGCATCAAGCGTAGTATACAAATGTATTGTGTATATTAATCCAGTATCGGATAGTCACGTGCTAGGGCTGGGGCTGGATAAGTGTCTACCCCGTCCGAAGCACATATCGGATGCCTGGTAACTAGTCTCTATAATCGGATATTCATGACCTGGTCATAATATCACGATTGGATGCGCATCACTTAAGAGCACTAATACCGTATCCTGCGTGACATCATCTCCACTATGACTGAAGTGATACTTCCGTCTTGACATCACATCCAATACACTACGACTCTCTGATAAACCCAGAAGTGGTGTACGCAGAACCGGTTAAAGCCCTGTACCACCAAGACCAAAGTCTACCGATTATCGTAAGTATTAGCGATGTAAGTCTCAGGTTAAGACTATACACACCTACCTTGATTTCGGCCTCCCATAGACACATAGTCATAATACCAATGGGATTCCAAAGGGTCTATCCAGAGTGAAGCTGTTTCCCGTACCATCGGTGAAACACGACCTCCTATCACACTTGCATAAGTATCCAATACTAATATATTTGAGAACTATGCCGTTGTGCCCTCACAACGTACACAAGTGCAATACTAGCCTATTCCGCATTATCGATGTCCAGTCTCGATAATACTCCGGCTAGGGATATTTAACGATTAATCCTTCGGGGACTGATACTGTCTCATATCATTCTCAGTCCAGGAACTAATCACAGGGACCTCTCTTCATTTATATATCTATGGTGATCTAATCACAAATGATGAGAGTGCAATTTCCTTGTCACATAGTTAATTAGCTACAACAACACAATGTTCTGTGCAAATAGTGACGCTATGGGTCATTTTGTCTAACAATCTCCCACTTGGCACATAGCCAGTCACTCAAGTGTCCCACACCCGAACTATGTACGGTTCGCTCAAATTGATGAGGAAAGGATTTCATCAGCGGATTTGTTTGATTATCGTCTGATGCGATTTGCACGATCATCACATCGCCACGATGTATGATCCGAAAGAATCAGATGATATAGAAGTATATATCTGGATCGTCGATGAGACCTTTAATTCCTTAGCCTGTGCTGACGCCTAGCTCAGCTACTAAAAGAACTATATCTAATCTAATTAGATTTATTTTCGACCCAAATGGCTTCTATTGCTGCCTCAGCTGCAGCAATAATCCGAATTTTTTGTTTATTCGGCAACAGTATCTTGCTCGGAAGATTTCCTGCTCACTGTCCCGTAATTCAAACTTTATAGTACCGTAGTATTTAATTGTTTGGAAACTTGCAACAGTGATCCCAGTCACTTCAAGTTCTCCTTCTCCATAGTTAAGACAGCATCTTTAGTTCTCTAAGATACTAAAAGATGTTCTTAATTTCAATTTAGTGACTATCACTAGGATTGACCCGATTGTGACTCCATATGCTCGAAGCGTATGAGACACCAACAAGTACATTTTAAATGTACAATTTCCCAGAGAGTGTTAACAAACTCCAAATCTATCCCAGTAGATCTTTATTCCTCGAATAAAGGTTGTTACTCCCAGAATTCTACGGAGAATTTCTATTGAAAGAATATCTATGAAAGCCAAGCTTTCACAACAGCTTTATGGGAATTTCACTGTCAGTGCCCTCCCACTGACCTCCATATATACACAAGCATTATTTCGTTTTGAGTCAAATCATAAACCATTATGATTATTTCAAAACGTCAGTTCCAAGAACCTTATGCTTGCTTCAATCCAAACATGGATCGAATAACCCACAAACCTTGTTTGTCGGTTATACAAAATCGTCAGGATGTTGTAAACATCCTCCAAAAGGTTTCCTTTTCAAGAAAGCGATTTTGATTTGTAACTGACACATTTCATAAATGAAATATACAGTTATCTTCAAGCATCTTCAAAATGGATTTACCATGGCAACAGGTAAAAGGTTGAACCGTTATTAACACAATGTTGATAACGATACCTTTCCGTCAAAAGCCCAGCTTTGTATATTGGTATGTTGCCTTCCATGTATGTCTTCCTTGAAGACGTTTAATGTACTAATAGGCACAATGCCTTGTGGTACAATAACTAGTATCCAAAATAGTTGTTATACATGGAATCCATTTCGGACTCATGGCACTTTGCCATAACAGGGAGTCGATACCCTACCCATCGTATCACTTCCTCAAAACGTAGTCGGATGGTACAGATTCATTATTGATGAACTGTTTGTGTTCCATTAAGGACTTCGTGCCTTGAACAGTATTACTCCGATTTTCATCGAGTATCATTATCCTCCCACTTACCACTGCATATCGGTATTCCTCTCAGGAAAACCGCATGGTGAGCAACAATCACATTGTTCTCATGTGAGATTTACAAGTACTATACTTAAGGTTTCCCTTAGGATAACCTATATTGGCACTTATCCAATTTGGGTCTTATAGTTTGGTATTATCCAAACGTTATGCCCGGCATACCCAAATTATCAGGAATGAGAAACCTCGTTTCTTTCCTGTTCATATCCTATATGATATCTGTCAAATAGATTTATATGGAACCTTATTCTAAATAAGTTTTGCACTGTTAATACATATCCTATTGAAGGAAACAGTAGCTCAGAGCGACTCATGATAAACCTTATCATGTCCAACAAAATTCGATTTTAGTTCGGACACACCGTCTAACTGACGTGTCTCGGGAGGAGTCCTCATATGAAAGAATACCGTACTCTTTCATTTACATATGAAACTTACTGCTTAAGTATTTTCCATTACGGTCTTATCGTGGCGGAATAATACTATAGCCGATCTGTTTATTTACTTCGTGTCGAAACTTCAAAAGTTTCCAATCTGTGTTCTTCAAAGAAACACATAACCACAACGTGATGCCACATCCGTTAAGGTCACGAAATATTCATGTTCACATCTAGTCTAGCTAGATATGGGCCCACTAACTTCACCATGAATAGGGCTAATAGATCGGTGGACCTTACACTATTACCAAGTAAATAGTATTTTAGGTATTTTACCTAATAAACTAGATTCGCAGACCTTATTTGAATAGTCAAATCAGTCCTAGTACCCACTCTTCAAAAGTGTGGATATACGAGTCTTGTTTAATTATGTCCTAGACAACATGCCACAAATAAGTCTCTATTGATCAAATCAATTTGAGCTATTTATTTGTCATTTTATATGTTTGAGATTTTATTTATATTCAAAATATAAATTCTGTTATTTACATCTAATGTATTTATCTCAGTATCATCTTTATATAATGAAACACTTAGTGTTCAAGAATATAAAGGTTTTATTCGCATCGGATTAAACACTGATATAGAGATAATGTCTCTAGTCAAACTAGTTACATCATAACATTTCCTAATTTAAGTACATGCCCTAGGTTGTTTTTAAACTTAGGTATCTACGGTCGAAACAGCGACTTTCGTCCCGTTTCCAATTCGCAGAGAAATCTCGGCTTGAAGTCAGTATCCAGCTCATAGCGGATTCTGAACATCAATACATATATTTTATGTACCACACTAAGTATTTAAAATCCAATTTCAATACTAGTAGTGAACATAACTTTGACAAATATTTTTAAAGTTAGAGCCTCGCCCTTTCTTTAATTCCTTCGTGTCTTCCATATCCAAATGGTAGTCACTTTGGGATATGTCAATTTCTTTTCAATATTTCACAAACCTTTGGCCAAGCCTTGGGTTTCGGAATATCGAAACGATATGCACCTTGTGCAACTTGCCCAATTGCAAACTTTGACTATAAAATAGATTTATTGTCAAGTATATTAAATTAAGCACTAAAGTCATCATCATATAAATCTTCCAAAGATTTTATGCTCTACTTATTCGCTTAAATGGGCCTTGTATAATAAGTTATTTTATCAAAAAAAGTAACCTATTAATTATTCCCAATTGAAAATTAAATCATTTAAAAAATTTAATCCGAGGATTATATATATTTTAAATATTCAACTTTTCAATTCTTTCTTGATTTCAATAGTCTAACCATTTCATCAATTTATTATAGGTACTATTTATTATAATGATTATCATAGTCCAACTATAAAATCAAATATGATTTAAATTAATTAACCTCAATTACATTGATTACTAAATATAATTATAAAATCAACTGTAAATCGAAATTAATTAATTCAAATATATTGATTACTATAATCCAATTATATATCAACTATAATACAGTCCAACTATTTATTAAAACAACAATTTAAATATTAGTCAAACTAATTCTTTTAATTTATTGACGAGTGATTTAGTTTGAGTGCGTATGGCGAGTAATTGAACGAATATTGCAAATTCAATCTTGCCTCCCACTTTTTTTCGTCGAGCCTCTAACCCTCTGTCGAGTACTCGGGAAACCGTGTTTCCTAGTGGGCTAGGATCCCGTTAAATGTCACACAATCTTGACTTTGGCCAACAAATGTATGACAATTAACTAGGTAGATCTCGAAGATCAATTGGATCTCATCCAACTCCTAGATCCAGTAGGTGGACATCCAAGTCCCAAACATATATCTATATATGCCTATATATCGATATATCCTAACCTTTTCCTCTGAATCAACTAGGCCTTGGCTTTGGCACAACAAACCTAGGGATCCAGTCAAGCGCGGACCATTGACATGGAAGCTTCGTAATCAATGTCTATGGACAAGAAGTGGTCTTGACTTTGGCCAACAAACCACAACTTGGACACGAAACCGATATGGAACAAAGCCTCGTGATTAAAGCACATCTTCGACGGACAAGGGCTTGACTTTGGCCAACAACCCCTGCCAATCTCGGATCTTGAGCAAGAATCACTCAATGGATGGAAATAAAACCTTGATATTTAACGAGGGTTTTTCGCGTGCAAATTGGCTACCAATTTAATATCTTTGTTAAGGTCTCATCATCATACACCCTTAAACATGCATTCTAAATACATAATAAAGCGCATATGAAAATAAATAATAATGATATGCGGATGGATACTTTACACATTGATCCTAGATCAAATCACTCCCTTTCTCACTCAAGCTAGCACTAGTATTACTTCTACCCGTTACACTACACTTCTAAAGAAACCTCATATACATAGAAGGGAATAGGTGAGAAGAGATACAAAGAGAATGAAGGTGATAAGGCTGGACACGCAGGTCAATTTAATAAATCGAATTTATTACAATAATTTCTAAAATTGCCCACCCATCAAATATCCATCTGATATACATTATTCATTCAACATAACCACGTATTCACACACATAAGCATGCTATCAATCAATCTAATCAATTAATTAATCTGATAATTAAGTGATCATCCAATGTTCAAACAACGATTTGATTTTGTTCGAGTCAAACTCGTTTTTACGAATAAGTACTTGAAGTACGAATTCATGAATTAAATTAAACTACATTAAATCTAATTTAACATGTACTTAATACTAATTCACTATTCAATTCCAAATTAAACATTACACTTTATTAATAAACCTTTTACGATTTAAATTCCAAATTTAATCGTAACGCGTCTCAAAGACCGATTAACGTCTAACATCAATTCAATTAAAGTCCAATGGGCTTTTAATTGATTTGTTAAGGCGTGGACTTTTGGTCAACTCGGGTCAAACCGATAACCAAAGTCCAATCCGGGATTTACTCCATAAGCCCATAAATCAATCTTGGCCCATTAGGCCCAATTAAACTTAAAGGTTCATTAAGTCGCATTTGGGCTTAAGGAAGTGGTTTTGGGCCCAATGGATCCAATCCATTTGGCCTAAACCCAACTTGTACAACAAGCCCAATAAGCCCAATAACAACTTTAATAGCCCAAATCCAATTTAGGCCTCAAATAATTAAATTGCATGAATCCAATTCCGTATTTAATTACCTAAAGTGCATTACATGATAATTCAACAACTAAATCAACATTTCCAAAACACTAAATTAGTCCAATTAATCATACTCAATTCATCATTATATGTCCAACACACAATTGAAAAATCAAACCCATTGACATGGTTTTTAGTCTCGGCTAAGGAAGGATTTCACATCCGATTTGGTTTCAATCCAATCGAACCCGCAATCGACATCAAATCAACATCCTAAATGATTTCATAACACATCCAATGTCATAAAATCAAAAAATACCAAGACATTAGGGCATTATACCATTCGGCCAAGTGAAGCAAATTGGGGATTTATGTTCAATTCAAAATCCAATCCAACTCGTCTTAAATTAACATCATCCTACATGATTCTAACTCATCCAATGAATCAAAATCAAAAAATTCCAAGAATCCAAAATTCACATACATTCGGCCAACATGATTATTTTGGGGAAAATTATTCCAAATCAATTTTCAACAAATTGGTCCAACCAAAATGAAATTAGACATGTTATAAGCATACTTAAACAATCAATTTATTCAAATCATGCTCAAACAAACATTTACCCAAATTTTAAGCCCTACATTTTCATGCTTGAACCAATAGCTCTTGATGCCATTATAGGTGATAATCTAGGTCCCAAGATCAAACAAGCAATGAAAACAATGTGTGAATACATCAACGGAGGGTAGCGGAATACTCACATCGATCGGTTGAGTCGATTTGAAGATGAACGAACCCACAAAACTCACTGCCAAGGCGCGCCAAATCTGAGTTCCACTGCCTCAAATTTCAGTTTTGAGTTGAAGAAACGGAGCTCCAAGCCCGTCTAACGGATCCCGGCTCATGGCTGAACCTCATACCACCTTCGCAAGACTCGTAAGTGTGCTAGCACTTGATTCTCACTATGACAACCACTTAAGCTTCCCTAAAGTTCACGCCATTTCTGGTTCAAAACCAGTGAAGAAAAATGGGTAATGGCGTGAGGAGAAGAGAGAAAGGAGAGAGAAGAAAGTTGTAATGGTTAGATGCAAAAGTGTTAAAATCAATTACCTTTATATTTCCAAAATAAAAATGATTTACCATTTTACTTTAATTCAAAATCAAGCAAATGTTGGAGCCAAAGCAAAAGATGCTTTCCAACCACTTGCAGACACTATTCACATCAACTTTATAAGTCATACAACTTTAATAAAGTGACATGTCTTTCAATCAATCAATCACATCAATCGATCACATCACTCAAAGTGACATTTGATTTGACGCTTGATGTGATGAATGATTTGACGCTTGATGTGACTTGCGTGCCGCACTCGAATTCGAAATACGAATGCGCTCGCAATCACACTCGGGCTCGGGTTCGTTAATTCCAAATTAATGATTTTTCCGTCGCGTCGTAATTAAATGATTACGCCTAGCGAATTCACTATTCACGTCGCTAACGAATTAATTCTAAATTAATTCGTTTGCCCGAATTAAAATCTAATTTTAATTCCGCGTCGAAATCTAATTTCATTTAATATATCGAATATATTAATTTAATCGATTAATCCGAATTAATCGTTATCTCTCTCTAGACGATATTTTATCGTAGATAAAATATCCTGTAATTGATCCTAGATTAATTTTCTCTCTCTTCTATATAATCCCATATTATTCAAGAGTGCGAGTTGTGCGTCATCGGTGGATTATCGGGAAGCGACCCATGAGATCCCCTGATAAGTTGGCAGTAAATACGATCGTCGGAGTATCCGAATCACGTACGTACCAAGTACTACACTCTACCGATTTACGAGACAAGGTCGACTCATAGCAAAGTACCAAGTCTACCCAATTATCCGGACATATCCATTAAGAATATTAAGATCCGTTTCAAGCGTAGTATACAAATGTATTGTGTATATTAATCAGTATCGGATAGTCACGTGCTAGGGGCTGGGGCTGGATAAGTGTCTACCCCGTCCGAAGCACATATCGGATGCCTGGTAACTAGTCTCTATAATCGGATATTCATGACCTGGTATAATATCACGATTGGATGCGCATCACTAAAGAGCACTAAACCGTATCCTGCGTGACATCATCTCCACTATGACTGAAGTGATACTTCCGTCTTGACATCACACCCAATACACTACGACTCTCTGATAAACCCAGAAGTGGTGTACGCAGAACGGTTAAAGCCCTTGTACCACCAAGACCAAAGTCTACCGATTATCGTAAGTATTAGCGATGTAAGTCTCAGGTTAAGACATATACACACCTACCTTGATTTCGGCCTCCTATAGACACATAGTCATAATACCAATGGGATTCCGAAGGGTCTATCCAGAGCGAAGCTGTTTCCCGTACCATCGGTGAAACACGACCTCCTATCGCACTTGCATAAGTATCAATACTTATATATATGAGAACTATGCCGTTGTGCCCTCACAACGCACACAAGTGCAATACTAGCCTATTCCGCATTATCGATGTCCAGTCTCGATAATACTCCGGCTATGGATATTTAACGATTAATCCTTCGGGGACTGATACTGTCTCATATCATTCTCAATCCAGGAACTAATCATAGGGACCTCTCTTCATTTATATATCTATGGTGATCTAATCACAAATGATGAGAGTGCAATTTCCTTGTCACATAGTTAATTTGCTACAACAACACAATGATCTGTGCAAATAGTGACGCTATGGGTCATTTCGTCAACAGTTAATCATTTTATTTAATTCAATTAATATTAATTAGATTTAATTTAAAAAAATTGGGTGTATTTAGAGGCCATGGGCGTGTGGGCCTAGATGGGTGTGGCGTGGCTTGTCTTGGTGGGTTAGGTGTGTGTTGGTTTGTGAGTGGGTTGGGGCCAA